>LPNX010796443.1:4895-64419 GCA_001517045.1 Pseudotsuga menziesii | reverse complement strand
CAACAAAGAGAGCTATATCCTAGAGACAACAAAAGTGGAAGGGAAAAAAATAACTTTTTTGAAAAATATCCTAAACTCGTAGGATCACATCATTTTGAAAAAAATCCTAAACTCGTAGGCTCACATAATTTTTGCATAAAGGGAAATTTTTAGCTCTTCACGAGAATCCAAAAGCTTATTACATAAATGCATACTGCATATAGTATTTTTTCCTCATTGCAATGGCTGTTGATGATTGTTTAGCATAGGATGGAAATTTTTCCCAGAAATTGAACCACACAATCACTTTTTTATCGGAAGATCTTTGTTTTGCAAGTAAGCCTGAATCATTGATAATGCTTCGCTACCTTTGTTCAAGGGAAACAAGTGTCCTGCTCCTCTAAATGTCAAATGTGTTAATCCTTGATACTGTATAAACCATCCTGCCACCTAAATTCATAAAAAGGAGATCCTAGTGATCAACCATGAGCTAAATAAATTGATCACAAAAATCCAAATTAAAACTAACAGAAAAGAATCCTAATCACTTGGCCTTAAACTACTCACAAACGACATAAAAAAACCTAACAATATCATAGATGTTCATTGATAACTATGATAATTGTTGTAACTAAGGATGGGAATTTCAAAGATTACTTGTTTTCCATGGAACCATGGATGCCATTGTTGCTTGATGGGAAAATTTAATGCATTGATGCTATATTTCGTAGTTGTTATAGGTACTCTTCCATCAATATCTCCACTATGAACATTGACCATCAAGAAGAAGAAGAATTTTAGAAGCAACAGTATTCATTGAAGCCTAAATTAAATTAAGGACTAATAGATATCCAAAACATGAAATGGCCAATACATATTGACCCAGAATTCTTAGTCAACAAGCACATTCATACACAGTACAGTCAATCTGTCAACACAGTCATGCTGGGTAAGGATGCAGTCACATACTGCAGAGACACACAAGCATACTTTGCACAGTCATGCTTGAAAAAACACAGTCCACCCATAAAGTGAAACTCACTGTCACACTGGGGAAGACCCCACATTCCACACAAGAAACCAAGCTCATGGTCACCTCATGGTCACGCTAGGGAAGGACCCACAGTCCACCCGAGAAAACAGATCATGGTCATGCTGGAGAAGGACACATAGTCCACCAAGAAAATAGATCACGGTCACATTGGGGAAGGACCCACAGTCCACTCAAGAAAACAGATCACAGTCATGTTGGTGAAGCACCCACATTCCACGAAGAAACAGATCACTTTCACACTGGTGAATGACCCAAATTCCACCCAATAAAATATATCATAGTCATGCTGGAGAAGGACCTCTCAAGGTATCACTAAGGAACATGTTTTTTGGCCTTGTTGAAGAACCCACAGTCCACCAAGAAAGTGCAAAGAAACAAATCATGGTCACGCTGGTGAAGGATCCACATTCCACCAAGAAACAGACTCACAGTTACACTGTGGAAGAACCCACATTCCACCCAAGAAATATGCCACGGTCACGCTGGGGTAGGACCCAAAATCCAATAGATTCAAAGTCACACTGGTGCAAAGTGACCACGTGGAAGGTGTAACAGGGAAAGCCCAGTCACGGGGGTGATCACTTGTGAAAGAAACAGGCCATGGGAATCAGAACTTGTGAAGTTTTAGGCTTCTGAAATCGAGTTGCTTATAGTGATTTAGAGATTATGTAAACAGAAATGGCAGAGGCTATGTTGTAGAGGAAAGGGATGGACTATATAGGATGAGCTAATGAGTATGAAGTCAAAAGACAACCATCCTACCAATAATGGTGTCTATTCTATAGGTTTAAATGCTCGTAGAAGTTATAATTTGCTAAGGCCAAGTCTTGCTCACCCACTTACACTGCCACACACAGATACTGACATTTGTGTATCCATGTCCACATTTGTGTGTGAAACTCAACCAAACCAATTAGGGGTTGACACATAAACTTTGATACATTAATAATATAGTTGGCATGACTCGGGTGATGAAACAATCATTTTTCCCCCAAAGAGACAAAAAAGGACCATAAATACAATCTTTCCTTCTTTGAAACAGACCACGTAGCAACAAATAATCTTGCAAAGGTGAAATTAAAATAGTAAATTACAAACATTTATTTCCAAAACACGCCCTAAAACCTAGACACTAACTCCATTCAGTTGGCAATGTCAATGGAGTGCCCCAGTTGGAGGACTTATGGGTGGCCCAAATCACATCCTGCTACTATTGAATGTGCACAAGTCTGGATCAATCAAATTTCACTACTTTTGTACGGCTGGAATTATTCTGGTAAATATAATATTGCACATAAAGCTGTTAGAGAAATACTCCAATCTAGTATAGAAATAATTTACTAAACCATAATCTTTTTTATACCAAATTGAGTTTAGCTACACTATCCTGCTGTCTAAGGTCCAAGTCTAAAAGATATACCTAGTGAAGGATATTTTGAAATGAGAACTTCATCATCTTTCTGCAGTTCCCATCTATTTTGAGCCCAGTGAATTGACGATCTCAACATCTGCAAGAAACTAAGCTATGCAGTAAGATGTGCATGTATGTTTCTTACACCAAGTACAAACTCCCCAAATAATTGAATCTTTGATAGACATGCAACACACTAAAAGTCAAATTGATTTTGTTAGAAATCTGATTCTCCCTCTCGAGTCCCAACACACGCTGACAATTAAAATCTATCAAATGCTTTTATTGTGGCAAGTTGTCATGTAAGCAGAATTTGTGAAAAGCAATTGTGGGATGAAAATCGCAACCAAGAGTGTTCTTCCAACGATCAATTTGGAAAGAAACATGTTAATGTGTCTAACCACAAGGAGGAAGTAGAATTCTACATGTCCATGCCCAAATACAAGGATTCAAAGAGTAGTAAGGATGATTGGTATGTTGATTGATCTAGACAATTTACTAATAGTATTTAGAGACAAGGTTATCGATTATAGTATAATGAAGCATAGTCCACACTTCAGACATAAATTTCAGCAATAATAAGTATTTCATTGTTGACAAGAAATAGCAAAAATATGGTTGCTATGGGTGTAGAAGAACAGGGATAATTCCAATTGATAGATGATAAGAATGCAGGATTGGTTCAGAAGAAACATGGTTGTAATTTCATTGAAACACTCAGTGATAATGCCTAGGTAAGAAAGGTGTCAATTGAGACAAGTCGCACGAAATGAATCCCTAGTGGATTTTTCTACTGAAACAAGTTCTAATCAGCAAAGAAGAAAACTTAAAATCCAAATAGAAGGTATAATATGCATTGTCTGCTGTAATTCATAAGAAGAAGACCCTTAGGGAGGGTGAAGATGCAGTAGTAAACTAATATAGTTCCTTTTGAGAGAAGCAAACACAAAATTTTGATGTGGACCACCAAGATGTGGAGATGAGTTCAATGAACAATCCAAGTTCTATGTAAATGGTGGAAAGGTTGACAATTCAACCAACATTGGCTCTCATCTAGCTAACAAATGAATAGTATGACAGAAAGACAGTGGCATAATTTGTAATTCATCAACCTTGCCTGATAGTGTCCGCTTCCAGTCACTATTTTGAAGATCTCATCTTGGAGTGGACTACAAACATCTTGCTTCTGGAGTGGACTACATAAAAATAAGTTATGGCCTTTGATGAATGAGAATATAGAATGGCATAGGAAATCTAACAGATGCATCATGAGTCATAATGTACATTCAAACTATTTTGTTCTTAAGTAGAACTGAGGCCCAAATGTGTACAACTAGATCCATCAAGTTTTGGAATCTAATCAATTATCTGAAGACCAGACTCAATCATTATAAGAAAAATAGACCTAATCACTGAGGAAATATTCTCGACTTCTTTCAGGTTATTCTTTTTCTTTAAGCATTAAAAATTCTTCATTTCATGCAATGACAATTTCCTTACACCAAATTCCAGTCAAGTTTAACTTTCCATTCTTAAGCATGAAATGAATTTACTCCAAAATTTCCCTCGGCCAAGAAAAACAAGTCAGCACAATAATGAATTGTTGGCACAAAGAGGATCAGAAACCTTCAAATATAATTCCTGATGAGACCATAGATGAGCTCTCACTATAAAATCAAAACTACAAACACAGAAGGTACCAAAGAAACTTACATTTCGGGAAATTATATTCGAAACCTTTAATGTTTAATATGCTTCATTACTTACAGTACAGAAAGGCATCAGTAATCATAGTGCTGCTAAAATTTAATTGAACATATTTTAGATTATAGAGCACTTTGTTAGGGATTCTTACAAGGCTATTCCTTGTACCTGGCCACCTTAATTGGATGGCATGGTACCTAAACACAACTCACATCATACCCAATACCTTCCAGCACTAGAGAATCCCACATGCAGTCACCGATAATTAACCAGAATATGCAATCTAGCATGAAGCCACTAAATAGTGAATAGTATATGTGGTTCCATATACACATGAAGAAACAACAAATAAACAAAGTTGCCAATGTTGAGAACTTCTTGGCTTGTATTTAGACATGCATTCCCATGTTTCTAGCTCATTTCATGTCAATGTTTGTTAGGGAACGACTTTCAAAGGCCTGAGGTTTGTTAAAATTATACCCATGGCATGCCATATGCAACCAACAGAAGTCTCCTCTGGAAAAAGGGGCCAATTATCTACAACAGCACGCTAAAACCCATTCTCATATGCATTAATACATGCCATTTTACATTTCTAATCCATAGAAACAATTACTACAACCCTTCTCACATAGCACCACATAGTTAATTCGGGATGCTTCAGAAACAAAATAGAGGGGGAAAACATATTTTACTATGAATCATTATATTCTTAATGGCCTTATTTAATCACTGTATCAAAAGAGATGAAATGATTTTCATCTCTAATCAAAAAGTGCTTAAATTGTACCATATAATTGATTTTGATGAACTAGGTTCTGAAATCCCACTCAAATTAGTAGGTTCTGAAGACTAAATTTGCCTAAACAAAAACTCTGAAAATATGAATAGCAAGTACAAATATGAACTCAGTCATAACTCCATTTTATTAACTGAAAAATGGAAATACATTGCAACTAGCTCATATTTAAAACCCCCTCACTATATCAGTAAAAAGTCATGGATAGCTAGGGTTACAGTGCATGTATACATATCAGGGAGGGTAACTAACAACTAGCAACAATAACACACCCAGTCCTGTATGAATGAATTCCTAAAAAGGAGAACCCATGAGGGAAGGAGAAATGCATAATGTTCCTCCTCCTTGGAATCTGCCCACAGTTATAGTAATGGAACTTCTCCTAACTCATGTGCCAACACTAATTCAGGAAAAGCAAAAATAAGAAAAGGTAAACCTAGAATTATTTTAAATTTTGGTGCCCTCTAACACTCTGCTTCCTACATAACTACTCTCTCGCACCCTCATCCAAATTATTCTTACTGCTATGCAGGATTTGCTCAATTCACCATAACGTATCTGCTATTTGTGTTGAAGGAATAAAGTGGCTGAGTAATCCAGGTAAAAGCTAAGACCTGTTGTGCAATATTTTCTCAGTTCACCATATCATATCTGCTATTTTTGTTGAAGAAATAAAGTGGCTGAGTAATCCAAGTAAAAGCTAAGACTAGAAAATGTTATCAACCAAACCCATACTCCCTTAGAAACTCAAATTTCCCTTTAGCTAAGGGCTTCATAAAAATGTCTGCAACAAGAAAATATAAACAAACATACTCAAGAACCACTTCCCCTAGGGATATGGTACCTAAACCACAACAACCCAACTTTTTCATAGTTGAGGGATAGGCATTGCTAGCTGAGAAGCTAGCTTATTTTTCATTTATAGTTACAACATCCGAACCAGACCCATTCCTTAGGGTTAAATATACACATTTCGATCCAAAGCCAACACTTGTAGATTCATAAGTGAATGTAAAGTGTAAAAGCTACCTCTAGCGTATCCCGTCCTATTCTAGATCGATATCGATATCTGGTTGTTGATGACCTTGACTCAGTTTACCTAGATCTGGTACCATAATAAAAGAAAGAACCTGAACCGATAGTAGATCTCGTAGCATAGACGGGAAAGGCAAAGTCTGTAGTATAAGTAATGACAAAGGCACCCCTGTATTCGGTGGTTTTAGAGCCACATAGCTATCAGCATATCCTGAACAAGTAGTAAAAGAACCATATCGAGATTCAGATGCACCAATACCAAAGTAAGCATCCGAGTATTAACCAGCAATGGGGAATATGGAAGAAGTTGGAGTTTACCCATAACCTGACCTCTAAACACCAACATAATGAGCAAAGGCATGGGAAATGATGGACGCACCAGTCGAGGAACCAGATTCATAGTAACCTTGCTATGCGAACTCTCCCGCATGAACTCTCCGGCATGCCCCTGTTTTCCGCATCCATTTATGCTTGAGTGGGGATAAACAAAGCCCCATTATATTGCATATTGTTTATTAACATAAAAAACCCCTTTTAACCCTAAATATATGCCCAATATATTTTTTGAAATTTTGACCATTTTGAATGCCCCAATATGAATGAACGTGATATCGTATTGTTCAGTCGGCGACGCCCCCGTGACTGCGTCCCATAAGTCATCGCATGAGATGTCCCATAAGACACTCCATAAGTGGGAACATACACTCTGGAAGTAGGAATATACATTCCGGAAGTAGGAATATGACCCCTAGAAGTATGAGCATGACCTCTCGAAGCAACGGGTGGTGCATGAGGGTGAGACACAACAGGTCTAGTAACCGCAGTACGGACATGACTCGTACCAACGTTTCGGCCCGAAGGACCACGTGAATAAGGTGGAGGGTGAACATTTAAATAACTAGGGACAGAGGATGAAGGGATCTGTGTAATTAAATACGTATTATTCCCTATAGTCACCCGTCTCGGATCTGGTATCCTAATGGGATCACTAACCCTAGACCTAGGAGGAATATATGACGTAGCTTCCACCGCTGGGATGGAAGGTACAATGTGACTAGTGCTCCCAAACCTCTCTGCATGGTAAGGAATGAGAGTGCCCCCAGGCATAGTGTTAGGCTCGAACTCAGATTCGATATGAAATGTCAAATCGTGGGTGGGAAAACCACTCATACCATAACTACCATAACTAGTGCTCGCGGGTGGAAAATGAGTCTGGACATCCTTCAGCATTCCATACCGGTAATGCGTCAATGGGGAATCAACCTTAGAGTGAGTAGGCCTTTCATAAGTATTTCCTATCTCAGAAATCACAGGACCTAAATTAGCCAAGTCGTGTGAAGGATCGTAAGTAGGAGTAAACTCTCCATCATCTACACGAATGGGAGAACGAGGTTCAGGAATATCTTCCATATGGTCTCCCATGGTGTGTGAATCAATGTGCGAAATAGTCCACCTGGACTGTCTAGGTCTCTCTCCCAAAGGAGGAGGAGAGGTAGAAGGCGGAAGTCCTGCTAAATGACGAGAATGATGAGGAGCCGCACCCGAATCCACAATGACTCAAAAAATAGAAAAGACTCTCTATTTACGCAAACCTTAGGCAAGCTACCATGCACAGAGCAATCACTAATAAAAACTAAAGCCAAATGCAAGCAAACAAGGGCAGGATAAATGAGCTCCCGAATGAAGCAGGTATCTCTCGCCTAGGAGAGGCTTGAGACTCCCATACACAACAAGCGGAGGTACGTAACCAATTATTGTGGCCCTCAGCTTCAACGCATAAAGTGACTGTGCTGTCTGACCCCAACTTGGCCGAGACACCCGTAGAATAACCCCTGCAAAGTACCCCCTCGATATCCTAGGTAAGGCCACTAAGGTCACCTCAATATAATCAATGCTCAGGCAGACAGTCGCAGGTGGGATTGACCGTATGGGTAGGGTAGCAAAGCCTGAAACTCTTGAAAGAGCCCCCAAATACGAATACAATCCTGGAAATATCTCTAGTGCTACTCAGTTATGACTAGGGTTCATCTCAATCAATAACCGCTCACACTGCCTCGTGTTTAACTCCCTTTTGAGAGGAGGATCCTGAGAAACACTGGTTATACCAAGGATTTCACACACTCACCTAGACAGACACATAGATGTTGTTGTTTAGTGATCTTGGAGAATTTACTCACAATGAACTATTCCAGGACCCTAAAACCTATTCTTGTTGGTGCACCCTATAAAAGAAAAGAGTGTAGTTCATTTTAATTAGGTGTTTATTTTAATTGGTTTTATTACTCAAAAGAGGGATATGGTCGTGCAACTAATGGTGTTATGACACAACATGAAGTAAAATGCACACCTAACAATCAATGCAAATGCATTGTGTCCATGAAAATAGGGTATGATACTACATGAAATGCACAATTTTTCTTCAAATAATGAATGCAAGCTTTCCTATATGAAATCCTAACTAATACTCCAAAGCAAATCTCGTGAAAGTACAATGCAAAATGCAAAATGCAATGCATGATGATAAGCAAATATTTTTGGATTTTTTGAAATAAAATGAGATATGAAAAGCAAAAGAATGATTCTAAAACCCCCAGACTTTGCAAGCACACTCAAACAACACTCAAGCAAAGCACTAAGGTAAAAAAATCTAATGCACTAATCCCAAACAAAAAATCAAAAATGCCATGACAAGAACCTTAAAAAAAAAGTTTAGCCTAAAAAAAATGTCTTTGAGCAGAAACAGAGGTATAAATAGACTCAGACAGTGCCAAAGGAGACTCAACAAACATCAGAATTCACCCAACAACCATTTAACTTCCACTAAAAGGAAAAAATAAGGGCATACGCGACTGTTCGCAGTAAACCCGCGTGTATACATGGAAATTACAGAGAAACCCGCGTGTATACACGACTGTGAGTTAAAAATTCGTGTACAGGAAGAAAGGTGCATAAAACAAAGGCAAAAAGGCAAGCTGAGACAAACTTTACACCAATCAGACACTACCAGGCAAACATGCCCCCAGACCCGACACAGAAACAAGAGAGAAAGAGCAATTCAAATTCATTGAATACCGAAAAAAACCCCCAAAGGACAACTACTAGGAACTCCCCAGCAGAGTTGCCAATTCTGTTACAGAGAGAAATTCCTATGGCTTGGGGTACCACAACAGACAGCTTAACTCCAGAAATCAATCCTTTCCAATATGCAATAGAAATTAAATGTCTAACACTAAAGGATCAGACCTTGTACCTTATTCCGGACGGTTGAAGTAGATCCCCGTTGAGCTTTCCAACTTCATCTTGAATTGATTAATCACTTCCTCAACAACAAGTAAACAATACAAGAATGCTATATATCATGGTGTTAGATCTATTCTAGCATATATAATCAACAATGTATAAGCATTTGAAAACATCCCATGGATAAAATATTCATTCAAACACACATTATTGGACAGGAAAAGATATTTCTATTAATATAAATCAGAGATCACAATAGATACAACCTTTGTCGGCACGTCTGCGAATCGGAGAAACTGAATCCCCCACTTGGGCCTCCACCACCTCAATCCTCCATCTCTCGATAGCAAGCTCACAAGCAAAAGGCAAGCTTGGGAAGAACACAAAAGTGCTCCAAGGGACAAAGGGATGCAGAGTCAAGAATAAGATCCGTCAACAATGGCCTATAGTTTCTTTGCTCTCAATTCTCTCATATGCCTTCAATGTATCATAGAGTTCCTTATATATCTTTTCAAAGGGGTAATGAAAGGTTGAATCCGAGCGATCTCAAGGCATAGGGAAGGCCAGGAGTCAAGTGAGTCGGATCCATGTCAAGGAAAACTCCAAAAGGATTTGTATTTTGTACACATCCCGATGTATGCGGTTTTAGAGGTCAAACCCGCGTATGTACACGATTAAGGGTTTAAAAGTCGCGTATATCATTTTTCACATGTTTTTAGGGATGTTCAAGGAAACATCAAATGAAAAAAAATGGTCCAAGGGGTCTAAGGAGTCTGTAATGAGACAGGGGAAGGCCATACAAATTGTGATTCACCTGGAGTGGTAAAATCAACTATAACACCCCCCTATCCACCCACTTACTCCTCCACCACACTACCAAGTTAAATAGTAATCCCTTCACCTCTTAGGACCCTCAAAACATCACCATATTCACCCTCAATACTTATGTGAAGGATCAGGATAGAGACAAGTGGTGGACACCAGAGATTTATATCGCACTCAAGAAAATGTTCATTCGAGGAGTCACAACTCAATTCCTCATCACCTACTTACTCCTCCACCCCACTAACCTCCTAGGTCCCTCAGGATATTTCCATATTCAACATCAAGGTTTATGTGTAGGATTCGGATAGAGACAAGTGGTGGCCATCGAGAAACTATTCAAAGTTGATCAAGCTTACTCAAAACATGACCAAAATCCTTGTGCTCCAAACAAATATTTCACATGCATAGAACAACATACATGGGTTCCCAAGCTCACAATCTCACCCAGATATTAACAATCATGGCATGAACAACTTTCCTTACCTTAATAAATGAAGGAAATAATCTTCCATGATTCTCCTCACAGGATCTTTATAACCTACGAGACAAACTTGGTGCCCAAGTGTGAAAGTTCCTATGCCAAATATCTCCTTAGAATTTTCCCAAACCCTGGAAGATATCTCTTGCACACTCTCCAAACTCCACAATGAATGAATGAATTTAACTCTGTAGCAATTCAAACCTCCTTAGGACAATTTTAATATCCTTTAATAGATTGACTCTAGATCACCGAGGAAGGAATCCCAATCACTGGGGATTCCACCAACCACTAACTAACTCCATCTAGTTCTCAATAGAGCATATTGAATTCATTGATACCGACTCTAGAACATTGATAATAAAACTCCCAGTCACTGACCAACTCGAATTTTTCAACATTGACTCAAACACCCCCCATAACTGGCCCTAAGTTGCCCATAAATTACTCCCCATACATGGAGGTAACTTGAGTTCACAAGGACCCGCTCCAATTCGCCCTATATCACTCCCATGCATTCAAGATAACTCGAATTGACACATAATAACTCAATGTAACTAAAGATGACTCTGTTTCATCTAATTACAGTAGATTTTTCACAAGTTTTTAACCACCAGTTTTAAGTAAAACTTATATCTCTATTTATGACATTCTCAGAAAAATAAAGTGCTGGAAATAAACATTTTTTTTTCAGACTTAAAACACTAATGTAACTAATATTTTTTAGTGACAGTAAATCAAATATCACTGACGCCATTCAACACACAAAACACAAATATTTTCAGCCAATGGCCTTGGAAAAACCCACAAGGGGAAAACCAGTCAGAAAGAGAGAGATTTTATTATTAGGAAATTTACAGCAAAATTAGAAATTTTTAGACCAACTTATCTCAACCCAAAAGAGAAAAATTTTGCCTCATTTTCTGTGCCAAACAAAAAAAATCAAACTCAGATTTTTTCTTCTATATTTTCTGCCTCGATTTTTGTGCCGCTGTATGGATTGTAAGGACCTCGAAATCCGTGACCAAGAAAAAAATTTCTCAAAAATCGTGCCCAAAAATCTGCCTAAAAAATGTGCTTGCAGCTTCAAAAATCATACCATACAGACTGTACGAACCAACAATAAATGCTGCTATCCTATCCTAGATTTTTGTGCCCTCTTTGTTTTCGTTCTTTCCTCGATTTGTGTGCTGCAAATTTTTCCTTTCTATCTCAGAAAAGGAAACTTTTCTTCTCAGCTCTCTCTTCTCACTTCAATCTGTAAAAGTGAGGAAAAATACCTTTCCCTTGCCTTTTTGAGTAAACCCTAGGGTGAGTCTAATCTAATGATGGAGATTAGATTAGATCAAGGTCTGAAATTAAATGCTCATATTTTATTTCTAAAATATTAATTTCACTCACCCACTTAAATTTATCAAAAAGTGACTTTAATGCTCTAAAGTCAAATTAAATGCTTTTAGTTAAGTCATTTAATGCGAGGGTCACTTTATGTCCCCTCTCTAAGTGACTAAGAAAAAAGTCACTATGGGAACACTTCCCTAGGTACAAAACTAACACTCCCTCTTACCGAGGAAGGTGTTTTGCACCATTCCCAACTTGTCTATGAAGAAGACAAACTTGCCCCTCCCCAATTTCTTCGTCAGTATGTCTACTACCTGCTTATTAGTGAAAATGTACTGAAGCATGACTGCTCCTCTCTAAACATAGTCTCGGATGAAATGATATCTGATCTCTATGTGCTTTGACCAGTCATGAAAGACTGGATTCTCAAAGAGTTGGATGCAACTCTGATTGTCACAGTAAATCACCGTACGCCTAAGCTCCTAACCAAATAGATTCACCAAAAATTTGAGAAGCCACAAGACCTCTCAGCTGGACAAACTGGCTGCCATGTACTCAGCCTCTGTAGTACTCAATGCAACGGACTTCTTCTTTCGACTGAACCACGACACTACTACAGAGCCCAAACTAAAACAACATCCAGAAGTTCTCTTCTGGTATGCCACACTGCCTACCCAATCTGAGTCTGTATAACCAACCAATTTGATCCCCTTTGACCTCCTGTAGTCCAAACCAAAATCCATTTTCCATGAAAGATAGCACAACACATGTTTTACAGCAACCCAATGCACACTCCTAGGCTCAACCATGAACTGGCTAAGAGTGTTAACTGCAAAACACAAATCTGGACAAGTGTTGACCAAATACATCAATGACCCGATAAGCTGAGGGTAGGATCCACCAACTCTCAATCAGAAGCATGAAGCTTATTCAAGTTGGTGATCATAGGTGTATACATAGGCCTGCAATCCTCCATCCCGAGTCTCCTCAAAATATCAACTACATACTTTCCCTGCCCCGGGAAAATATGTGCAGGCTCCTGCCAAACCTCCAATCCCAAGAAATAATGCATCAGCCCAATATCATTCATCTCGTACTATGCTACAAGATCTTTCTTATAAGCCGCAATGGGTCTCTCTCTCCCTGTGATAAACAAGTCATCAACATATAGTAGAAGAACAAGCAAATCATCACAAACCATGATGAAGTAGAGATTTGGATCTGCTTCACTCTTCTGAAACCCCATACTCAGCAAGTAAGAAACGATCTTGGAGTACCAATCTCTGGGAGCTTGCTTCATCCCATAAAGGGCCTTCTTCAACCTGCATACATGTGTCTCTCTGTCATGTATCTCAAAGCCCTGAGGCTGCTCAATGTAAATCTCCTCTTGTATGATCCCATTGAGAAATGTGGTCTTCACATCCATCTGATCGATCATCCAACCCATTTCTACTGCAATGGAGATCAATCCCTTGATAGAAGTATATCGAGCAATCGACGCAAAATTATCATCATAATCAATGCCCTCAACCTGTGAAAACCCCCACACTACAAACATGGCTTTGTACTTCTCCACACTCTGATCTACCACATTCTTCAGCTTGTAAATACAACAAGAATTCACCACTGAATTCCCTTCCGGTCTCGGAACAATCTTCCATACATCATTCTTCATGATGGAATGGTACTCATCCATCATGGCATCTCTCCATACCGAATGTTGAGAGGCCTCCTCAAAATTAGAAGGCTCGGAATCTTGTGTACTAGACACCAACAACATGCCCAATTTTCCAGGCATCTTGATGGCTCTCACCTCATCCCTGCATATCCTAGCCTTTAATGCATCCTTCAAGGTCTCTCTAAGCCACTTAGGCTACTTCTTCCCTAAAGTTTCTTCCCACACTGGCCTGTCCTCATCTGAAGAACTACCAGAGCTAGAAACCCCAGTCACCTGTGAAATTGAAGTTGGTGTGCCAACACTAGGTGTACCCTGTAATCCTGATCCTAATCCTAATCCTAATCCTGATACCGATCCCCTATAAGGTGTACCTGTAATATTAGACCCATCACCCATCCCCGAAGACCCTGCTGGCCTAACCACTTAACCTGGTGAACCTGTGCCAACACTCTGCAGTCCTGTAACCCTGGAAACCTATGATCCTGACAGTTGCGTTGATGGAACTTGTGCCACAACCTGAGGTGCAGGGACCTGCTGCTCTCCCTGCTCTGACTCTCTCAACTTCCTAAAGGCCCCCTCCTACTCAAAATTCACATCCCTTCTCACTACCACTTTCCTCTGAGAGGGAAGGTAAATACGGAAATCCTTCACAGTCTCATCATAACCCACAAAGATTCCCTTCTCTGCAGTGGGCTCCAACTTTGTCCTCTTCTCTGAAGGGACATGAGAGTAAGTAAAACTACCAACTATATGAAAAGGGACAACTTCAGGCTTCTTTCCTGAAAAACACTCCTCATGTGTCATGGTCCCCACTGCCCAATGGGGACTCCTGTTATGAAGATATACAGTGGTGTTGCAAGCCTCACCCTAGAGAAAGAAAGGAAGTGACTGGTTATGTAGCATAGCTCAGGCTGCTCTAACAATGGGCCTATTATTCCTCTCTACTACTCCATTATGCTCTGGATTATACGAAACTGTCAACTGTCTCCTAATACCCTCCTATCCGCAAAATCTATCAAACTCCTTAGAGGTATACTCACCCCCGTTATCCGATCTAAGAACTCGGATCTTCCTCCCTGTTTGGTTCTCCGCAAGAGGTTTGAACTCTTGGAACCTCTATAAGACTTCCTCAGACTTCTTTCTCTTCAGAAAGTAGATCCATGTCTTCCTGGAATGGTCATCAATGAATGTCACATAATACACATATCCCCTTAGGGACATAGAAGACATAGGTCCAAATAAGTCTGAATGTATCAAGTCAAGAGTACCAACTGACCTGCTATCACTGCTCAAAAAAGTAGTCTTGGTGTACTTTCCCAAAGAACACCCCCTGCACACATCACTCTACCCTATGCTGAACTCTGGTAAACCTGTAACCATGTGTCTCAATAACCCCGAGGTTGGATGATGCAAGTGATCCATCCTCCTATGCCAAATCTCACAGAACTCACTGCTGCTGCTATGTGCTAAAGCATGTTGTGGCTGAAACAAGAGCCTATACATTTTTTGACATCTCACTCCAATGGAAACTGAAGCAGATGGTCCTGCAGTCTTAGGAAACTTATGCACGTGTCCATCTAGGAAAGACACCCCAAGACCCTGATCCTCGATCATGGATATTGACACTAGGTTCTTCTTCAACCCAGGTACATACAATACATCCTGCAATACAATGGGACTCATGGAATCCCTTTTAAATGTAACGGTCCCACGTCCAACTGCAATGACTACTGATTCATCTCCCAACACAACCTCCACATCTGTCTCTGCTTGTGAAAGCTCAGAGAACATCTCATGAGCACCTGTCATGTGGCTCGAGGCTTCGTTATCTATCTACCAAGTGCTAGAAGTAGATGCACTGTAAGAATGGTCTGTCACACAGGAAAAATCCCTCTGTCTTTCAACATCCGCACTAGTGAGAATGGATGCTCTCTCTCTCTCAATATGCCCAGTGCATAAATAAAACTCTCTCTGAAATCATGCTGCAAAATCATCGATCTCAGCTGAAGTGGTTTTCTTCTACTACTTCTTCTTCTTCTTCGGACACATAGCAGCATCGCGTCCCATCTTGTGACATGCAAAGCACTTCACAGTGCTCATATCCTTCTTCTGCCCATCCCACTGTTGCTTAGCCCCACCCTTCTTGGGACCCTTCTTTCTCTTCTTCTTCCCCTTTGCTACCAATGCCACATCCTCCTCATCTCCCCTACTAGTAGAACCACTGCACTATAAGAAACCCCTCTGAGTCTCCTCCTGAACAAAGTCATCACATACTTTGTCCCAATGTGATAAGTTCTCTCTAGCCACCAACCCCTGAACAAACACATCCCAAGGTACAGTCACCCCATTCGGGGCTGTCCGCACTAACTTAGGACTAGTAATCACCTCACCAACAACTGTAAGCTCATCTCTCACCTGAGAGATCTTTGTAAGATAAGTCATACACATCTCACCTTTGACCATCTTGATGTTTTTCAGCTTCTCTCTAAGCACCATCTTCCTGTTTTCATTAGTACTCTCAAACAACCCGGTCAAAGCAGACCACATATCATGTGTAGGATCCTTCGCTGAAATATGTGGAATAACATGGTCTTTAATAGCATCTAAGATTATCCACGTGCCTTTAACATCCTTCTTATTAAAGGCTACAAGTAATGTTGCATCAGTAGAAGCAGGAATAGTAACGGGATTTGCTGTAGTGTTTCTAACTAGCTCCTCCCACAACTCATTCTCCTTCAGCACAAGTAAAATTCAGGCTTTCCATGAGACAAAGTTCTCTGCCCAATCAAACCTATCCTTAGTTCTCAACCCCATGGAAGTCATTTTTCTCAAAGAACAAGTTTCAGAAAAATGTACTACTGTCACAAATCTTTTCTCTGAATTCTGGAAATGACTATTTCACTACTAAAATTTTAATTTTCTGCCACAACCCGCTCTGATACCATGTAGATTTTTCATAAGTTTTCAGCCACCAGTTTTAAGTAAAAATTATATCTCTATTTATGACATTCTCAGAAAAATAAAGTGCTGGAAATAAACAAAAAAAAAATCAGACTTAAAACATTGCTATAACTAATCTTTTTCAGTGACAGTAAATAAAATTTCAGCATGCCATTCAACACACAGAACACAAATATTTTCAGCCAATGGCCTTGGAAAAAACCGCAAGGGGAAAACCGGTCAGATAGAAAGAGATTTTATTATTAGGAGATTTATAGCAAAACTCAGAAACTTTTAAACCAACTTATCTCAACCTGGAAGAGAAAATTTTTGCCTTGTTTTCTACGCCAAACAGAAAAAATCAAACTCATACTTTTTTTTCTTCTCTATTTTTTGCCTCGATCTTCGTGCTGTTGTACAGACCTTGAAATCCGTGCCCAGGGAAAAAAATTTCTTGAAAATCGTGCCCAGAAATCTTCCTCGAAAAACATGTCTGCTGCTTCAAAAATCGTACCGTACGGACTGTACGGGCCAGCAATAAATGTTGTTTTTCTCTCCTCGATTTCCATGCCCTCTTTTTTGCTGTCCTCTCCTCGATTTGCATGCCGCAAATTTTCCCTTTCTATCTCAGAAAAGGAAACTTCTCTTCTCAGCTCTCTCTTCTCACTTCAATCTGCAAAAGTGAGGCAAAATGCCTTTCCCTTGCCTTTTTGAGTAAACCCTAGGGTGATTCTAATCTAACGGTGGAGATTAGATTAGATCAAGGGATGAAATTAAATGCTCATATTTTATTTATAAAATATTAATTTCACTCACCCACTTAAATTGATCAAAAAGTGACTTTAATGCTCTAAAGTCAAATTAAATGCTTTTACTTAAGTCATTTAATGCAAGGGTCACTTTATGTCCCCTCTCTAAGTGACTAAGGCAAAATTCACTAGGGGAACACTTCCCTAGGTACAAAACTAACAATTACTAAAGACAACTGAACTTTAAACCACAATTTCACTAATTAACTAAGGATATCTAACTCTAATTGACTGACAATTACTTACGTTAACTAAAAATAACTCAAATTAACCACACGGACTCTAACTAACTGACAATACTCCACTTCACTGGTGTAACTAGAGATTAACTCAATATTAACTGAGAATAACTCAATTAAACTAAATTTAACTACCATTAACTAAAATTAACTGATAGTAACTCAATTTAACTAGACAAAACACTCCAATTAGAGTGGATTTATAAGAAATAGGTGCATGTCTGGCCAAACTTAGCCAAATATGCGAAATAAACCAAAGTGATGTGAGAGTGGGCCGCACCAATATTAGGATAAGGAATATTCTCTCTAAACAAGTTATACAACTTGGCAAGAACCCGTCATTGTTCTCGTTTTTTGGGGGGTCAATTTAAGTAGTTGTTTTTGCCCCCTTTAGTGTGTATACTGGTAGCACCATTTTTCATTTCAAGTTATTTTTTTGAGATTTTCAAACTTCTGGGTCATAAAAAAAACTATAAGGTTTCCTTACATGCACATTTTTTTGAATTTTACAAAAAAATATACCTTTAGTACCTAGTTACAATGAAAAAACATATACATTTTTGAATTTTTTAACATTCAGAAGATAATAAGAATGAAAAATAGATACATTTTGGAAGTTTTTTCTTTAAACATTTATCTTAAATAACTCAAGTTTTGGGCAAATTTGAAATAAAAAAAAGAGAAAATAAAGACATTGCAAACCATTTTAACCTATTTTCAGCTATTTTATGCGTAAAAATGATATTATTTAGCATTATTTTCCGTAAAGTGATGATTCACATAAACTTAACAAAAAGTATACCATATAGTTGTAAATAACATATGAAAAAACATAATAGTTATTCTCAAAATAAAATCTTGAAGTCAAAACATTACATAAATATCTTATCAAAAACCTATCAAGTTTGGTATTTTCCTCAACGACATGAAACTAATCAAGAATATTATGCAGACTAGAATCTAATTTTGACATTCTCCTCAACGTCATGAAACTAATCAAGAATATCATGCACACCAAAATCTTCATTGAAATTGGCATTTTCTAAAGCTTGGCTATCTTCCTGGACCTCATTGTTTTCTTCCATTGGTTCTTCTATTTCTGTGAAATGCCTTTTAAATGTGGTTGAGGCTCTTTCAACATCTTCACCACAAGTGACTCACGAAATTCCCCTTTCTTCAAACCAACTTCCTGCATTTCATCTGGAAGAACTTTCATAGCATTAATCCTTTGTTTGATATAATTGCACTGTAGTGGATCATTATCTATGGATATGCAATTTCTTCCTTTTTGTAAAGACCATTTTATTGTTGTACCTAATCACCACATGCATAAAAAAATAAGTTAAATAGTATAATGACACATAAATTTAAAAAATATATAGTATAGAGATAGAATAATGCCACTAGTTTCATATGTAATATCATAAATATTACCTGATCCTGAGAATAAATATAAAACCCAATATCCTTCTTTTGAAAATGTATCTATGAGATAATTAATCAATGCTTGTGGTTTTTGGTAGATTTTTACAATCTCTCCTTTCAAAACTATTTCTTCGTATGTCAACTTTTTAACCACGACATTATAAGTCAATATTTGACGATATTTTCCTTCACTCCTTTCATTGATTAAAAGAGATTTAGAGGTCTCATATTTTGTATAACATGCAAGATGTATGCTTTCAGTATCACTCATAAATGAATCATTGCTTGAGTTACGAATATTAGGTTAATGCTTGTAACATAATTAAATAATAATCTAATTAACTTAATGAAAAATAAATTTCATTTCTAATTTCAAATGCTTAATAACACACTACAATTATCTTACCAATACAGTTGCTTCCTTGAATTTGCTTTATCCTTGAAGGTTGTTAGCATTGCTCCTCCTTGTACATCTGAATGGAAAACAAGAAATATCCATAGAGGTGATGTTGTGACATCGATAAATCCAAAAACCACTTTATTGAATAATTAGTAAGTATAAGGCTCATAATCATAAGTAATGTTTTTGATATTGTAGCCATGAGGGATGTATACAATTACTAGGGAGTACTCCTTCTTAGGAACAAGATTTGCAATGTTTTCACAATCACCAACAATTACTTTATAGTGCACAATGTCCAACCCATTCCAAACGTGATTATCAAGAGTATCATCAAGTTCGACGTTTGCAAGGAATTTGCTTCTTTGTCGTTCTATTTTGTCTCTTTGAATATGAATTTTGAAGGACTCTGGTACTGAACTCTTCTTTGGCATCTTTGAGAAAAAAATTATATGTATAAGTTAAAAAAATATAAATGAACTGGATTGCAAATAAATAAATAGAATATATCATAAATAAACATGTTGTTTTGTATGCAACACAAATTTTCTCAAGTTCTCTATGGATCTTGAGTATGGATAATTGTACTTGACATTATCCCAACTCTTCTCCCCCAACATTTTAACCATATCCTCTTGTATTTTGATGTAAATATTATGACTACACGATGTAAAAATAAATTGCGTTTACAACCATATCTAATGATATAACATAATTCTTAATTAATAAAACATACTAAACTAAAAAAATAAACTTCAAAACATAAACCAATCCACAAACTTACCTTTCAAATTCATTGTACATTTCCTCCATGGACAATTCACCCGACTTTACACATGACAAAATTGTAGATATAAGTGTTTCATCCTTCACACCTTGCAATGCTAGCCAAGGTTTTATAATCATATCTTCTGGAAAATTCTTGACGTCAGGGCGTCCTTGACCGCTACTCCATGAAGGTACTTTAATTTTCTTTACCTTTTGATTTTTTTATGCCAATATTATCCAACATGTTAAATATCTCTTCAATCAAATCCCATATTGGCCCCATTCTAAATGCCAATTGAAAATAGTTATCTACAACTTTGAATGCATCACTTCCTTTCAAACCTTTCTGTTTCACATCGTCCTCTTTAATCGGGAAACCTATTTCCATACAACATTGTTCCAGAAATCTGCATCAACTTTCGATCTATCCGCACCACATATTTGTTTAATTTAATTGTGGATAAATCTAACCCTTTGAATGAATTTCATGGACATCCTATAGTCACTATCTATTTTATGATCCCATGCCAATATTTTTGCTTCCATGTCTATTAAACCAACATAAATTATGCATTTGATTGTTTGAAAAATGGGGTTTTTGGGAAACTCTTGCATCAATTCTCTTATGGCCTCTACAGAATGATTCCCTCCCAAAACATAGTAGTTGTAATAAAAAAACCTTGATTCATCAAATGCATCTATAACAAGAACATATTTCGGGTTAACAAGAACTAGGTAGTCAACCACATGTGCATAAGGATTGAGCCTCATTAATTCTTTCAAGGTATGAACATGCAAGCGATGAGGTTTCCTAATTTGATACTTTTATTGACCTTTCATCGGTCTATAAAGTTGCTTAACATTTAAATCAAATGTATGTGCATTATGAACCAACTTATCACTCTGCAATCGATCTTGAATAGAATTTTGTGTTGTCTTAACAACACCATCATCTAGATCACCGCCTAGAGTGATGATTTCCAAACTATCCCTAGAAATTTCAATTTTATTTCCAGTGCTAACATTGGATTTAACATCTTGTATCCTCCTTTTAGATCTTAAAGCTAATGTATCTAAATGAACAACTTGTTGATAAGGAATGAAAGCACCCTCATCGATATTTTTTTAGAAGAGTGTTTCTTCCTCTTACCAGTAGAAGTAACATCCTCATCAAGAACAATTTCTTAATCAAGTTTAGTTGGGAGAGATATTTTTTTAATGTAACCTTCTTAGGTACTTCAGTTGATTTTTGGATGTCCTTTTCTTTCTGTGTTTTTACTTCTTTAGTTTGTACATTTTGCACTCGTTTCATCCTTGGTGTTTCTCCCTTCTGAAGAGGACCATTAATGGCATCCATAGGGTTTTCTTCAGTGGAATAAATTTCATTTATAATATGAGAAAGTGGCATGGAAAAATACTTAAAAATAAAAACATCGTTGTATTAAAACTATTACATTGTTATATATTACAAATTATAAAAAATCTAAAAACATATAAAAATATATAAACTTACACTTTTGCGCTCAATATCGTGCATGACTACCGCACAAAATTCAATGAAAATTTCGTCGATTTTATAGTTTGAAACCTTCAAATAATATCATATTTTGACATAGGTCTTAGCTTGTTTCACTATTGCATAAAAAAAGTCTTTACCTGGACCAAACAAATATCTCGCAATAATCCTAATGAGTAATAATCATTTTTTTAGATAAGAAAATTCCGCACAATATAAATGAATACTATCTGGGTTCCCTTGATATTTCTCTTTCAGAAACCAAGAATCGTCCATTTTATCTTCCTCTGGCGCATGTTTCCATTCCCTTTCATATTTGGCTTTTAAATCCTCGATGGACACAACTTCGTCATGTGAAACATTATGTGATGACTCAATTGTTTTTTTCAACGACTTCATTGCCAATCTTGCTCTAGACATGTTTACAAATACCTTTCTTGATGCCATTTACCCTATAAAAGGAAACCAATTTTTTTTAGTTTATCTTAAAAAAAAAACATAACTATAATCGTGTGTTCCCTTTGGATTCGCTGTGCTTAAATTTAATGTAGTTTTTTTTAATTTTATTTATTTATTTTGGGCTTTGCCTTGGGTGGGCACCAAAATTTACAATTTTTTATTTTTTATTTTGAGTTTGGTATTTGACGGGCACTTTGGACGCCCAAAGGGCACTTGGGGGAGGATAAAAGCTCCTCCCCACTGCCCATAGGTGTGCGCAGCATGCTCCTATGGGCAGTGGGGACGATTTGTGCTCCTCTCGCTGGGTGCCCTTTGGATGACCAAAGCACAACCCAATTAGGCACGCGATTCTCAGAATCGCATTGCCCTGTTGGGCACGTGCTTTGGGTTCCCAAAGGGCACTTAGTGGGAAGAGCTCCCCGCTACCCATATGGGTGCACAGCCCACGCTAGCCCTAGGTGCATGCCAACCACCCCCCCCCCCCAAAAAAAAAAAAATTGTAAATTGTTGGTGCCTTCCCAAGGCCAAGCCCCCCCAAAAGAAATTATATTAAATTTAACCACTTTCATCCAACGGGAACACGAAGACAAAAATTAAAATTAAAATTAAAAAATAACATTAAATTTAACCCTTGTGCATCCAACGGGCACATCACTCTAAAATAAATAAATAAATTACATTGCACAAAAAAGTAAATTAAACTAACCTTGAAAATCGCCTCAGTAGTCTTTAAAATCCTTGTAGATTGCTGCAAAGTTTGTAATCGGTGTTTTGCAAGAGGTGACTGTAGAAACCAAATCACATTTATGTTGCATAGATTAAGTTTAATTAACCGTTACATGAATGTGGGATTAAAAAAGAACGATAAAAGAAAAACAATAACAAGATAAAAAAATAGACAAATTTATTATAAGAAAACTAACCTGCAAAGCACTATTAAAGTGCTCCAAATTCAAATGTGAATAGAAATAAAATGCGAATAGTAATTCGCTAATGCATTATTACTAAACTTAAATAGGATGGCAGTAAATGAAATATTACTTGTGTTATGAGTGTGGGATAAAAATTTTAATGTAGATAGCAGATATATTATTACAAAATTGATAGATCATAGTTTAGATGTGATTTAATTAATATTGCTACAATTTTTTTTATATGAAATGTGATATTAACTTCATTAATTGTATTAATGAAATACAAATGTGCAATTTATTTTTGCAGCAAAATTTTGGAGGGAAATTTTGGGGGGATTTTGGAGGGAAAATTAGTTCTTTTCACTATATGATTGTTGGAGGTTGACAGTTGCACCATTCTACTTCTTACGTGGGAGAGTGGGAGATGCACCATTATAGATTTTAGTAAAAAGTCATGGACTCGTGAAATTATCTCAATTTCTAGAAATGGTGGAAATTTTCCTTCGAGTGAGGCGAGGAAGCAATGATGATTTTCCTCCTAGTAAGGATTTTAAAGGCAGTAATGGTGATGATGAATACCATCCTCCAAGTGGATATTTTGAATACATTGAGAAATATGATGACAATTTTCCTCCAAGCGAGGATTTTCAAGGCACCAATGATGATTTTCCTCCTAGTTAAAATTTCACTCCAAGAGAGGATTTTAAGGGCACCAACGATGATTTTTCTCCTAGACAACTTTCCCTCCAAGTGAGGATTTTCAAGGCACCAACGATGATTTTCCTCCTAGACAAGATTTCCCTCCAAGTAAGGATTTTCAAGGCACCAACGTTGAATTTCCTCCAAGTGAATATTTTGATGGGACCGACGATGATTTTGGTGAGGATGAGGGAACCAATAATGGAGTATCTGATTTTCCTCCAAGCGGGGATTTTATTGCCACTTCTAATGATTTTCCTCCAAGTGAGGATTTCAATGGGACTGATAATGTTTCTCCTGGAAGCAAGGATTTTGATGGCACCGATGACGATTTTCCTCCAAGCAAGGATTTTAATACGACAGAAGATGATTTTGGTGAGGATGAAGGAAACAACAATGGACCTGAAGATGATTTTCCTCCAAGCGAGGATTTTGATGGTACCGATGATGATTTTCCTCCAAGTGAGGATTTTAATGGGACAGATGATGATTTTAGTGAGGATGAAGGCACCAATAATGGTGAAGATGATTTTCCTCCAAGTGATTATTTTGATGGCATCGGTGATGATTTTCCTCCTAGAGAGGATTTTGATGGGACAAATGATAATTTTGGTGGGCATGAAGGCAAAAATAATGGTGAATATGATTTTCCTCCAAGCGATGACTTTGAGGAAATAATGACGATTTTCCTTAAAGCGAGGATTTTAGTGGGACAAATGATGATTTTGATGAGGATGAAGGAAATAATAATGGTTAAGGCGATTTTCCTCCAAGCAATTATTTTGATGCCACCGATGATGATTTTCCTCCAAGTGATGATTTTAAAGAGAAACATGATGATTTTGGTGAGGATTAACCTTCCAATGGTGAAGATACCAATATTGTTGATGATGTTGATTTAACCTCAAGTGATAAACATAATACTAATGAGGATAATAAATCTCGTACAAGATTTGGTCATGATAATGTCAATGAGAGAGATGATATTCCTCATAGTGATGAAGACACTCATTCAAATGAGGATGATAAAATGGTACATGAAACACAAAGGAAAATTGTACCAATGAGCAAGATTAAATATAGGACTAGACCATATTATATCAATCCAAAGCAATCTAGTTATACAAGGTCTAGAAAATATTTGCTCACGAGTCCAAGTTCTATTACTGATTTGATTTCAAGTGGGTGTTTTAAAAAAGATTGTTTGAAACATATGTACTACAATTGTTCCTTGGAGAAAATGATAGCATATCTTTCAATGAACAAAAATATGCAAAATTCATATTTAGTAGGGTGCATGATTTCCACAAAGGCATGTTATTATTATCGCATTGGAAGTGTTTTGCTTTTCGGAAGGGAATTCAAAAGAATCCACTCAATTGGTAATATTAGACTATTAAGAATCCAGACAAGGATAGAAAAGGATCCCACTTCTTACTCTAATTAATATCATGCACGAGCTAGTGGGCAAATAACAAACATTGCAATATCATGGATGTGTGACATTTTTTCTAAGCATGGAGAAAGTATTCCAGATAGAGAAACCATAAAAATTCGAGATAATTTCTCAAGGCAGGAAATCTACAACTTGTACAAGGCATTTGTTCAAGAGGCCGAAGGAAATAACAATTTCATCAAATATGCATATTTTACAAGACTATGGAAAATAGAGTTCAATAATGTTTGTATTCCTAAGAGGTCAAGGATGGGGGTTTGTATTATATGTGCTTCTCTTAAACAAAGAAGGGATAAATCAGAAGGAATATAAAGAGGCATGTCTCTAAAAACTATTTTTTCTCTTATAAATATCAATTATAAAATCTCAGCAATGTTTTATTTTTATTTTGTTTGTAGATATTGTTATCAAATAAATTCAAGAACAACACAATCAACAATCATTTGAACATCAAAATTTATACAAACATCACAAGAAATGTTATGATGATCCACATCAGTATTTGGGTTTGATAATTGATGGCATGGATCAGAACAAAATGCTTTTTCCACATTTTTCTCATGTACCCAAGACTTTAAAGGAGGAAAATTTTATTCAGTTTCACTTGGTTGGTTGTATGACTTTTAATGGTCAGATGTCCCCAAGGGTTTACTTTACATCTCCAAATATTCATAATGATGCAAATTTGACCATCACCATAATTCACCATGTCATTACTCATTGGTCATACAATCTTCCTCGAGTTCAGTATCTGCAATTGGACAACACTAGTCAGGAAAACAAAAATCAAATCATGTTTGGTTATCTAAACATGCTTGTTGAATTGGGAATATTCACGGGGGCTTCACTTGTTGACCAATATCCTATCACGTTAGTTCATATTGTGGGTTTTAAAATTATTAAAAATTGAACCAATATATTGAAGGTATTGGGGGGATGAGGGGTTTAAGGTGGGGGTGGGTAGGGTCGTTTATAAGGATTGAGGTATAAAAAGGGGTGGGGAGGAGGTTTTAAGTATTGGGAGGGGGTTTCAACAAAAAGAGTTTGGGTCAATATCTTTGGAAATTAAGGGTATTCTATAATATCCCACGATCACACGTGCTATGTGAGATGTTCACTAAGTGAAGTCCCCGTGGGAATATTTAAGAGGGTTAAAGTTGGTTTCTTTCTTGTTGTACATACACATGACCATATTGATCAAATGTTTAGCTGTTTTGAAGTGACATTGGGGAGGAATAATTTTGGTAGTTTTCCATCATTAACTGAAATTATTAGAAATACATATATTCGGGAGTCTATTGTAATAACGTTGGAGGAGACTGTTGACATGCGAAGATTTCTTATGGGATCGCATGGTGAAGAAAGGTGCAATGAAAAACTTAATGGCATTATCTTCCAAAATCAATTTCGTATAAAGAAATTGACGAGAAAAAATTACTATGGGGTAAGAAGTACTCAACAAGTGTATAATGGGGGCCTACCTCAGGTTTAACATGTCTAAAATTCATCCCAATTCGTCAAATTTATGCTTCAAATTTATTGTTATTGCAATCATCTATCGAGATTCAGAATGCACGCTGACACAATAGAGATGTTGATTCCGCTCAATGCTTGGAAGAAATAAAAAAGTATATCAAAGATAGACATGACTATCTTGATGTTGTTGATACTGTTTGGTGGGAGTCTTTTTTCATGGAGCAAAATGACACATTTTCAAACTATACAAATGGAAATATTTTTTTGAAGACTCCATTTCATTGGCCGCAAAGTATTACAATGAAAATGAGGAAATAATTGTTGAACCAGAAGGTGTTGCTCCTTCTCAAGAAGAGGAAAGGGAAATGTATATCGGGTCTAGAATATCATCTGCACGATGTGAGGAAACGGAATACCTTTACAAAGGCTCAATACAAGATATTAAGGAAGCTTGTATGATTGCAATGTTAGCTATAGAAAATGCACGCGATTATCCATTCTGGATTACAAAATTTATGAAGGTCAATAAATAAAATGAAGAAGTTATATCCATTGAAGTACATTTGTATGCAACAGACACACACCCATTTGATGGTGTGTACAAGCCAAAGATGGTGGTTGAGAAAAGGGTTTGCAAAAAGAGAAAAAGAAAGGGTCAAAATGTAAATTGTCATCGCATTGACAGTTTGAACTTAGAATATGTTGACATACTAGTGTATGACTTCCAGTTGACAAAGAAAGGCACTCTTCGCTTCAATACTATAGAGATTATCAAAATATTGTTGCTACAAGAAATAGTTGCATCATCAAAGTCTACTAAACCAAAGCATACATCAAGAAGTAATATGTCATATGAAATGTTGGGCATACATGAAGACTCAGACGATGCACTTATTGATAATAGAGAAGAATGCGTGTCATCTACATCTTCATCTGAAGAAAATGTAGTTTATGATGGTGTGTTAGAATCCCTGTGTTGATTTCACTATTTTCAAATGAAACATTTTATCTGTTTTATTAAGACGACATCGTCTGCATGGAAAGTCTAAATGAGTGTTTCAATTTTAATATGAATAGCTTCTACGTTTTATGGTTTAATATATGATTTTATTATGAGTATTATCAGAAATTCCTTTATTTTATATGGAAAGAGTGGTCAAATAATTTCTTGAATAATTTTTCTTTAATAGAATGCAAGTTTTATATAGTGTTACTAAGGGGTTTAATAAATACAATTTTAAATTATGATAAAATGATATAGTTATGCCATTTTTTTGAAATAGTGTGCTACCAGTAGCATCAATTTTCAATTCGGGGCTTGATTTTAAGGTTATTGTAAAAAACAACTTAAGGACTATTTTCGTCCATGTCCACATTTTTAGCCAAAAAAAAATTGGTGCTACTGGTAGCACCACTTTTTTATTTGGAGGTGGTTTTTGGTGTTTTTTTCACAAAATAGGAGTTTTATGGCTAGAGTTATCGTTTTGAGTATAAATTTCTCATAAATTTGTATAACATGTTTGTAGTGAGGATGCAATAGTGCTTGCAAACCATTATTTATGTAATTTAGGACCCTTATGGTCCAAAATTAGTAAAATTAGGAAGACTGGAGTAATGTTAGGGGGAGCCACAACTCCTAACCCCAACCCCTTTGTATGTGGAATCCAAATACCCCCCCAACAACGTTATTGTCCATGTTGTGTCATTATTTTAGTTATAGTTAATAATAATAGTAATAATAACATAATAACATTCATGGTTCAAGGTCTAGGCACATAGTGCCACCATAACAACAAATAATCAAAATCCCAGGTGTCCAGAGATTACCTTCGGGATATTACACTAGGGTTTAGGATATCTTATGCCTATTTTGGTGGATCTATTTTATCCATTTTAATATTTTTATTGATCATCATTGTAAGGATAAAGGGGATTACAGAATTGGGACTTCACTATATGCAGATGTGTTGTGTTCCTGATCCTTGTAATTTTTTTGTGTGGATTCTATTGATCGCATTGTGTAACATTTTCGGATCCAGTTAATGGAATTTGAAGATATTATACAATCTTGGTGTCAACTTCATGAGTTAATAATGAATAAGCTATGTGATTTATTCATGTTACTTTTCTCATTTTCTCAATTTAATTCTGCAATGTATCTCTAGAATATGTTAATCATTATTTCTTATTCACATTTCATTAGCTATATCTAGAATTTTAATTGTTTTAATCTATTCCAGGATTGATCTAACCGTTGTTGTAAAAAAACAGGTTTCCATATTTGTTCAACCAATATTTATTGCACTATCATAAATTCTCCTTACTATTTAGGTTTTGTTAATTGGTTTAATAATTTAATTAGTAATTCTGAGAAATGTTTCAGAATATTTAATGTTATTCAATTTCTCTGTAAATATCAATAGTTGCAAGAAGATTGTACTTAATCAATAATCTTTTGTTGGTCTTCTTCAGTTTTACTTTTTAATATGTTATATTAAATTTGATTATCGTTATTTTTATTATAGCATGTTTTATTTTTAAATCTATTGATTTAATTTATATTTATATTCTATTAACTCTCACTCATTTATGATTTCTTATAGTTAAATTTCTTAATCAGGTATTCCCAATTCAAGTCTTATATTATAATAGTTTATAGGTAGGAGTGTATAGACAAATAGGATTTCACTTAGTTTAGGAAAACTCAAGCCTAATTCTCCATTTATGGAGAAACCATTCATTGGAAACGAGGCCAATTCAAAAACAATCATACCAAACAATTTAGGAGTTAGGAAACCCTTATGTGGGGTTATCTGAAAACCTCAAAATAAATTGTTTCCTTTGCATTGATGAGTTGTCATTTATGCCCATTATCAAATGGAACTAGAGGATGGTGACCATGTCGAATGTCAAAATAGGTAAATTATAGGCCCCTGACGAACCACTCCCCTGTAACAAATCCATCCTGTGACCGCACTCATACATCGATATATTTAGAAGATATAAATATTTCACAACTTGAATTCATAACCACACCATCACCTCATCTTAAATAGACCTTAGAAGAACTTATAGAATCATCTAGTCCATCGACTCAAGAAAAAATCATAGAAACCATTCAAAAATCTTGACAGATCCTTACTCAAGCACGTTCTAGGGTAACTGGTATCCAACCAATAGAACAAGACCTTCTCTGACGTACTCGACAACTCTTCGAAGGATCCCTCAATGTGACCCCTCTCCGATAATTGGTTCTCCTAACTACAAATTTCATAATATTTTGACTGGCCTCACTTCGCGAAGTGCTAGTTTTCCACCTTTACCCCATGAAACACCACCTCATTCTCCCCATGGAAATTATTTTGTTGAGGAATCATCTTCGGAATAATCTTCACATTGAGAACTAGAACCCCACCCAATATGGCCAATTAGAATAGGCCATGGCTCAATCAAGATGCAGCGACCACACCAAACCATAAATACCCTTTACCAAACAATCATGAAAATATTCTACCTATCTTGACACTAAAGAACCTACAGAAAACCATATGGAAAACTTCACATTGATCATAAGGCTTATGAATGTCAAACATGAAGACATTGTCTGTAAATTGTTCCCTTATACATTCAAAGGAAGAGCCTCCATATGGTACTTTTCCTTACAACCTTGAACAATAACATCATGGGATCAATTTGAGTCCTCATTCCTTGACAAATTTGATGATGATAAAACCATTGAGGTCCTAGTAATGTAACTGTCTAAAATGAAAATGGATCAAAAGGAAAAGGTTAAGGATTTCAATCAAAGGTTTTTAACTTTAAAGAATAAAATTCTTCTTATAACCATGCCGATTGAAACCCTTATTATTGCATACTATACCAAATCCTTGCCTCTACCCATTTCTATGTCGGTTAAGAGATATCGTAAAACGACTCTATAAGAATCCTTTGACGGGACTATTATGTTTGAAAAAGAAATGTCTGGTTTAAAAGAAAGCCCCGATGTTGAAAATGAACAGCCTACTACTTCCCGGAAGAAAACTGGTCCAGTTTCTAAACCTCAAGTAGTTAAGAAGGATCAAGGATCACTTAACCTTGAAATCCTACAAAGGGTTCTCCAAAGGGTATCAAATGAAGTAATTTACATGAGGAATAATTCATATGAAGGTCTATCAAATCAAGGCTATAATAGACCTCCTTTTAGGAGACCTTATCAACCTCCTGCTAATCAACAATATCCTCCATCAGAAGGGATGAATGCTAATAAGGTCACTGGCCTTTTGAGATTCTTAATCTTATTTCCTCAACCCCCTTTCGATACAACCAAAGGAAAATTAAATGAATCAACGAGATATCTAAGAGAAGTACCATATGAGAATAGGGATCAATATCATCAGGATATTAATAATTTTTTAGAAATTCTAGGAGCATATTAAGAGGAATATCTTGGGTCCATCTATGCCATAAAACATCCTTGAAACACTCATCCTATGGGACAAGCACCCTAGGACCCACCATCTTCATCTAAATCCAATAGGAATTCTCTATAAAATAATAAGTTATGTTCTAAAACCCTTAGAGCAAAAATTATTCCTGACATAGAATATGATCCCATAGAAGACCTAAAAAAGGATGAAACCAAATATATCTATGTTTGATCTTTTGAAATTCCTTCTCATTCAAGAAAAGGTCCTCCAAAATCTTCGTCCAAATAATCCTAGGAAGGGAAAAACTATTAAGAATAATAACCTTGAAACACCTGTACAAAAAATAATGATACAAGGTCTAAAGAATCCACTTATTATTATTCCCTCAATTAGTAAGAAGTTGGGCACTCCACCTTTCCTTCTTACCTTTGAAACTTTTAATAGGAATGTATATAACTGTATGGTGGATTATGGGGCTATTAATTCTTGCACATGATCTAGGAACTAGGAATCAAAATCATCAAAGAATAATTAACAAATACTCATGAATTGGTGTTAATTGGGATCAGAATGGTTTCCTCTGTGCATATTCAATAAACAATGAATAGTTACAATAACAATGTCAAGCAATAGCTTAACTCCATGAGGAATTCGAATACCTAAGGAGACGATTCGAATTCAGTGAGTGAGTCTAGCTTAACTGACTCTCAACCATTGGTTCACACTCAGTTAACCACTTGACCAAAACCCTAATTGACTCACCAAACCCTAATTGTAGTCGGAGTGCAATAAATGACTGAATCTCAACTAAATGAGATCAAACACATGTCATAGCAAGCCAACCATCAAGTGCTAGTGCTCCATGACTTCGATGAACCCCGATGAGGTTAACTGAAGCTAAAATGACCATCAGAAGTTGGTGGAGGTGCCCTGTTGACTCCAAATCATTAAATAATATATTTAATGAGAGGAGGATTCTTAACTGACTATTTGAACTGATTGTAACCACCAGTTAGCAATTAGGTGCATTCATATCACTCAAATCAACCCCGGAGTGCTCCAGTTATCCTCCTAGACTGTAGGAGAAGGCCAAGTTAGCCTCCTTGACTGTAGGTAGGCATGGGTGTGACTAGATGATGGCAATTAATGCTCCAATGATGTCAATTAAACTTAGGATAGTTGTTCAACTAGGCCAATTTCACCAAAAGAGTGTGTATGATGGTAAATGTCTCCAACACCCCCCCTTAAGCTATACTCAGGAAGAGTTAGAAAACATAGATGCATAAAACGCTAGGGCCCTAGTAACTAATTCCATAGGTCACCTTGTACAATAAAGTAACTGCTTAATATAACCAAGGAAACAGGGAAAACCTCATGGGAAAAATACCCCCCCTCAAACTAAGCAGTAAATCAAGAATTGGTTCTTCTATGCAGCAGTATCCTGATACTGTGCATGTGAACCTCTGAATCCAAAATAAATGAATATGTCTGGAGGAATCTTCCACTTTGGAAGAAGAACAATGCACTCAACTGAATCAAAAATATAAACAGCTGCACGGTGAAAACTGGACCTATGTAGAGCAACTGAAATCATCTAAAGAGAGAGAAAAGGTTCTTGAGGATTCGAACCATGTGTGGAACACTCAAGAAACTGATATGTTGCAGCCTTGAATAGAAAACCATGAGTGGTAAAATCAGCCCCAATTTTTAGGAGCAAGTGTCCAAGCGGATGCAGAATGTCTTCCTCTTTACTAGTTCTGTGAGGAGATGAGCTTGTGACCAAAGGTAGAGAATCCCTGGGACTCTGGAGAGCGAATGCTTGAGCTCCATAATCTGATATAGCTTCATAAATATCTAATGATTCACAAAATAAAATATCAGCAACCTCATAAGAGGAAACTAACACCAAATCCCCATCAACAAAATTGAAGAAGAACTGCGGTACTTGATTCTTCACACCGGAATTGGTGAGAGCAGCTACAAGCATGACTGAAAGCTCTTGAATTTTAAAATATGAACAAAATAATATCATATCAGAATTTAAATCAGATCTAAATAAGTTCACAACAGATCCAAAACTGTGAAATGAAATCAAATCCCCAGCAGCAATTTCGAAGGAGACTTGCGGTACTTGTTTCTTCACACCATTGATGAGAACAGCCACAAGCAGTACTGAAGGTTTATGAACCTGAAATTTTGAACCAAGAAATATCATATCAGATCCAAATAATATCATATCATATCCAATAAGGTTCATATTAGATCCAAAATTATGGTCAACCGAGACGATAGATGCACAGTTTTCTTATTCTTCAAAATTCTGAATTTTTGTGCATGCAATCCTGCAGGATTTTGCTGGAAGATCTAGATCATGGGGAGCGAATGTGTCACTCTTATAATCTGATATTTCTTCCAAAATATCCAATTTTTTACATATTTGCACACCAGCAGCAAAATTAGAGGGAGAAAAATCAAATTTCTCTTCACTTTCGGAAGCAATTACTGGTAAATTTTGCACAGAATTCAAAGGAAAATCACCGGTGAATGTTTGCATGGAAGTGCAGCAGTATTTTTCTTCAATATCAGAGATTCGAATTTCTTCTTCTATTTTAGAAATATGAGAAGATGAGATATCATAGATCTCATGAACTTCCAGAGCATCAGGAGAAGGAGTCACTTCATGGAGACTTTCTTCAATTCGAATTGACTGTGTAGAAGATTCTGCTTCATCTTCATCTTGAACAACTTCATCAGAGAGAGTAGAGGCTGAGAATTTTGAGTGAAGAACTCTTGTGGTGCTAGCTGTGATCTCCAAAGTACTATTATGATCCTCATTGTGCTTGCCAAAGGTTCTATCCAATTTTGTCCAGACTTCCTTTGGGTATTCAGTAGAACCAATAATAAGGTAGTACAAGCTAGGAGAAAGGGCCAGACATATTTCTCCAAAATCTCTATCACCGTCATTTATCCAGTCATTCTCATTCTCATAAGACTATTTTCCAAGTCCAATAGACACCTCATAGAGACCTCGTCTCTTCAAAGATGCAATCATCTTCAACTTCCATTCCAAATAGCTTGTGAATGGGGTGAGAAGAGGGATTGATGAGTCCATTCGAAGTTGTACCTATTAAGACTTGCAAATCAAAACAAAAAGGGAACCGTAAGGTCGAACCGCCTGCACATTCTAGGATTTCATCACACCTAGCATAGTCAATCAAGCAAGCTTGATCAACAAGTTCTTTACTTGGGATATTGAGTGGTAAGCCTTGGCTTCTGGTGCAGTGCTGGATTTTTTAGCTATTGCTCAAATTTTATGGAGAAATATGTCAAAAATATTGTTTTTGAGAGATAGATCTTCATCCCGCCGTATGCTTTGATACCATATTAATTCTTGCACATGATCTAGGAACTAGGAATCAAAATCATCAAAGAATAATTAACAAATACTCATGAATTGGTGTTAATCGGGACCAGAATGGTTTCCTCTATGTATATTCAATAAACAATGAATAGTTACAATAACAATGTCAAGCAATAGCTTAACTCCATGAGGAATTCGAATACCTAAGGAGACAATTGGAATTCAGTGAGTGAGTCTAGCTTAACTGACTCTCAACCATTGGTTCACACTCAGTTAACCACTTGACCAAAACCCTAATTGACTCACCAAACCCTAACTGTAGTCGGAGTGCAATAAATGACTGAATCTCAACTAAAGGAGATCAAACACATGTCATAGCAAGCCAACCATCAAGTGCTAGTGCTCCATGACTTCAATGAACCCCGATGAGGTTAACTGAAGCTAAACTGACCATCAGAAGTTGGTGGAGGCACTCTGTTGACTCCAGATCATTAAATAATAATAAATAGTCATTAAATAATCATTAAATAATCATTAAATAATATATTTAATGAGAGGAGGCACCTTAACTGACTGGTTGAACTGATTGTAACCACCATTTAGCAATTAGGTGCATTAATATCACTCAGATCACCCCCGGAGTGCTCCAGTTAGCCTCCTAAACTGTAGGAGAAGGCCAAGTTAGCCTCCTTGACTGTAGGTAGGCGTGGGTGTGACTGGATTATGGCAATTAATGCTCCATTGATGTCAATTAAACTTAGGATAGTGGTTTAACTAGACCAATTAGACCAAAAGAGTGTGTATGATGGTAAATGTCTCCAACAGGGGCATCATCCAATGTTATGCCTCTTTTTGTCTATAGGAAGCTTAATGCTAACATGAAACCTTGTCCTACACAGATAGTTCAATTGGATAGATATAAGGTCAAAGTTGTAGGTGAATTAAAAGGTGTGTTAATCAAACTCTCATATAATCCTAGGATCCATTAGATCATAGATATTAATGTTGTTGATGTCCCTAAGTCATACGGGTTATGGTTGAGTAGGGATTGGTATGATAAATTGAAGGGATACATTTCCACTTATTGGTCACACTTATGGCTTCCCTACAATGATTAATAGAACAAAATCAGGGTTGACAAAGAACATTATCGTAAGCATACTATGACTGATATTGATGATCTTAGTAAGCCAATTTTGTTCAATGAGTCACCTTTGGGGAATTTCAGTCTTGATACATTATTTGTAGATCTTCTCATAGAGGTGTCACCATTATCCCATTCCTCTAACCAATATGATATTTTTCACTACACTCAGGTTGTGAGTCACCTTCTTCGATTGTACACAATGTTGATAATGTAAATACCAAATCTAGATTAGACAATTCATCTTGGTCCTTATTCTTTGATGGTTATAGGTCCAAGATGTGTCTTAATAGATCCATCAAGAGCCAAAATTTTACTGCATGTAGGATAGAATTTGAATGTATGCAGTAATGTAGCCAAATATGAAGAACTTGTATAGGGCCTTAGGAAAGCGATGTTTTAAATTCTAGATTCATTAAAGTTTATGGAGACCCAGAGATTATTATTTAAAAATTTATAAATTCCATCCATTGTGTTTCTAAACACTTGATGAATTATCAGCATGAAGTGTGGGATTTGATACACCATTTTCAAGCTTTTAATATCAACTCAATGTCTTGGTCTTAGAATTTTGATGCCGATTTGCTTGGTAATGTTGCATCTAAACTTAATCCCCCTAACAGGTTTTACCTTGATGCTTTCTATGTGAAATTAATGTACAGATTCTCAATCCCAAATAACTTGACTAACTAGGAAGTATTTTATAACAATCAACAGTTAATAAATTTTCTCACTTCCTAGGACGCATTTGAAGATTTTTCTATTGTTGAGGCCTTGCATGATAGAGAGTTGAAAAACTCATAATTCAGTAATTCTAACTTCACCATGAAAAAAATCAATCCCCTTGCCATTTGATTCCTAAAGTGGTTGTTAAGTTAGAAAAGTATTATGACTTGCAGGATAAATTTAAGAAAGTCACTAACTATAAAACCAATAGCTTCTACATGAACTACAAATTTATTAATCTTGGCACCAACTAGAAACCCCAACATATTGATTGAGGAATTGAATGCACAACCGCTGAAAAGGAATCTTTCATAAAACCCTTCAAGCAATACAAGGATGTATTTGCTTGGAATTATAATTATTTGAAGACTTTTGACCCCATTGTAATGTAACATAAAATTCCCATGAAACCCAACACTAAGCCCTTCCAATAGAAGTTGAGGAAAATGAATCCAAATCTTGAACCTTCGATACAAAAAGAACTGTAGAAGCTCCTGGATGAAAAAATTATTTTCCTTGTACGCCACACACAGTGGACATCCAATTTGGTTCCTGTGTGGAAGAAAAACGAGGATATTAGAATTTGTGTATATTTTCGTAATGTCAACAAGTCCACTAAAAAGGATAATTACCATGTTATGCCCATAGAACAAATTCTTTAGAGAGTCACTGGAAAAACTATGTTTTGTGTTAGACAATTTCTTGGGATACAGTAAGTATTATTTTTTCACTATGATTATGCCAATACAACCTTTAGAACCCCATAGGGAACTTTTGCATATAGACAAATTCCCTTTGGTTTAATAAGTGATGGTGTGACTTTTTAGAGGGCGATGGAAATCACTTTGAGTGGTCTGATTCACCAATGTGTTGCAGTGTATTTATATTATGTAACTAATTTTTCTGTGAGGAAATTCGATCATATTACCCATCTCAAACAAGTATTCGAGCAATGTAGGAACTTTGTCATTTCCTTCAACACCAAGAAATCCATTTTCATTTTCACTGAAGGGAAGTTGTTAGGATTCTTTATGTCCAAGCATGGAATGATGATCAACCCAGAGATAGCACAAGCTATATATAATGTCAACCATCCTTGTTCCAAGAAATCTATGCAATCTTTCCTTTGAAAAATAAATTTTGTAAGGAGATTCATCCCTAGCTTCACACATATTGTGAAGCCATTAGATGATATGATTAAAAATATGTTGCATTCAAATGATGCAGTATAGAAAAATAATATTTTATGAAAATAAGGAAATCCATATCTCAAGTACCTACGTTAATGAGCCTTGATTTCTCCAAATACTTCATTTTATACTCTTATGCATCTGACATGTCCTATGTTACGGTCTTAACTCAGCGGAATCATGATGTGGATGAGATTCCCATTTCTTTCATGAGAACTAGATTTAAGGGGGTTGAGCTTAATTATCCAGAGGTGGATAAACATGCTTATGTTGTCTATAAGGCAATGAATCATTTTAGTCCATACCTGCTCAAATCCAAAACAAAAGTTATTGTCCCCTACTCTATTGTCCGCAATTTTCTAGTTCAGAAAAAGCTGAGTGAAAAGTGGGGACACTGGATGACAACCCTGCATGTGTAATATTTGGAAATTAAACCTTCCAAAATGGTTAGGGGGCAAGGTTTGTGCCCGTTAGAATTTGAAACGGTTCAAACACCTAGATTAATTTCAAAATTGGAAGACGAACAATCCCCTATAAAAATTGAGATTCACTTTTTGCTAGTTGACTCTAATTCCTAGTACCATGACATCAAGTTCTTTTTAACACATTGTTTTTCTCCAAAAGGTATTGAACCAAGAAGGATAATATCTCTTAGACTTAAATGTACTCCATATCAATTAGTTAATAATTTTTTATTTAAAAGAAACTATGGTGGAGTTATTTTGAGATGTGTTGAAAAGAATGATACTAATAAAATATTGACATAATTGTATGATGGTCGAGATAGTGGCCATTATGGTGGAGAGACTACAACTCACAAGATTCTAAGGGTTGGAATTATTGATTGATGTTGTGTAGACATGCTCACTTATTTGCACGAAAATGCCAAGTTTTTCATAGAAGTTATGGAAAGATTAAGAAGGCAACATTTATGCTTCATCTAGTCACGGTTGATGCTCCTTTTCAAAAGTGAGGGATTAACATTGTTGGTCCCATCAACCCTGCATATTTAATGCAAAATAAGTATATTCTCATTGCCACTAATTACATTACTAGATGGGTGGAGGAAATCCCACTTCGTGTAGTCAACACATCCCTGGTGATTTCTTTCCTAAAGAATTATATTATCATCAGGTTTGTCATACTATAATTTCTAGTTTTTTATAATGCCTCACATTTCTCTTTTGTTGATCCCACTGAATTTGCTTTAGAGAAGGGCATTACGATTAAATATTTGGCCAACTACTATCCTCGGGGAAATGGTTTGGTTGAATCCATAAACAAAAAATTGATTAAAATTTTGAAAAGGGACATGACAAGCAATCACTAGAATTTCCATAACTCACTTTGAAACGCTTTGTTGGAAGATAGGGTAACCCTTAAGGCTTCCATAGGAAATTCACCCTACTTTTTGGTTTATGGGAAGAACACAATTCTTCATCCCAACACATTCCTACCCTCTTACAGTGTCATTTTAATATGTTCATGAAGAAATTTGTCCTGTTATGGAGCATAGAATCAACACTTTAATTAAACTATGCCAACATAAACAACTCGTCAAACGTTGGTTTGACGACAAATGTTCTTCTGAAAATGAACTTTCGAGTAGTAGATCTCGTGCTCAAGTGGGACAAATCCCATGAAGATAAGGGTGGACATACTAAGTTCCAAAACTTGTGTCTAGGTCCATTTATCATTACATAAAAACTTGGCACCTAACACATTTCAATTGCAAACTTTAGAAGGTAGATCTGAAGTTTTTCTAGTGAATGCATAAGTCTTGAAAAAATACTTCTCCTAGCCTAATCTGGGAGGATCTCAAACGTTCGGTCAAAATTAAAGTATTTAATAGTTAATTAAAGCTTGCATATGCTAATATCTCATCAATATATTTTCGGCATCATTCGTTTCGTGTGAAATGACCTCCAGATGTGAAAGATATGGGGTTTTAAAAATTCGACAAAAAGGTTAAAATTGATGGTAAAAAGGGCCAAAAAAAGGCAAAAAAAATGGGTAAATTTGTAAAACAATGGACCAATGGTAGGGTGCCATGTGGTCAAGAAGGTGACTTGGCAATGCTGAATTGGACCAATCAGGGCCTTCCATGTGGTATCCTTGTTGGTCGTCTAGTTGTATCATTTATTGAACATTATTGGAGATCATGGGGATCGAACCCATGACCTCAACCTCCACCAATGCATTCACAGAGCCCACCTACCCATGTGACCCATACGTGTTTCTTAACACTACAGGGTGTGACCTCGTATTTAAGATTGAAAGTAATTTTATTTGGAAAAAAAGGGGTGAGATCGAGGTCTAGGTTGTCGACCGCTTGGCCAACACCGAGGTCACATGTGAGTGCCAAGTTGCAAGTTAACCTACACAGCCAATGTAAGAAACTATGCCAACACAACACCAAACGCCAAAAAAATAGGTCAGCACGTCGTGATGCCACCGTATAACAAACCACTAACAATCAAATAAACAAACAGAGTTTATGTTGAATGGGGAGAGTCTCGCGGGTTTGACCCTATGACCTCTGCCCCAAAGGCGCAGAGCTTTAACACTGGGGAAAATCCCATTTATTGAGTAGAATATTTCAATTTTTTATTATGAGTTTAACAGTGGATATCAAGGCCAAAAAGGAGGCACGTGGCCCTCCTTTTGGTGCCCAAAACCTTATAAAAACCCCCAATAAAACCATAAAAATGCAATGTACATGTGCATGTTGGCACAAATTCTAAGGTAGGTTCAATGCATAGATCCCGAGGTAGGTTACAAAACATTAATGGTCTCTCTTCCTAAGGTGGGAATCCATACAATCCATACAATTGCAATCGGGGTTGTCTCGATATGCATGCTAGAGGAGGCCTCATACTCATTTTTCTCAAAATTTTGAGAGGATCACAGTGGTGCTATCTATTTCTGATGTCGATAGACAAAAAATAGAGGTGGTGCCAGAAACTCATGTGTGTAATATTTTGAAGACTTAATAAGATCAACATTCTCATTGGAAGTGGCCCAAAGATGTATCCTAAGAGGGGTGAAATTCATTATCATATGTTGCCTATCAATTTCATGGTTTGCATACTATTGATTTGCTTATGTGTATGTTTTAAAGCATTTAATAAAGCTTTTTTATGAGTTTTTAACAAACAAATTTCACATGCAATTTACATGGTCAAAAAAGATCTTGAAATTTCAGACCAAGTTTGGTATCAAAGCAGCTTAACTGTTGCATTGTGAGTTTGTGAATGTTAACAAGATCTAGGCTACAACATGGTAAAGGAGAGCTTGAAGGATTTGATCCAGAAATTGGTTCAAGAAGAGGGAAAGTGGCTTCACCAAAAGGAGAAGAAGCAACTTCTTCAATCCCATTTGAAGGGGTATTTCTCAAAGCTTTCATGAGAATGAAAACAATGGTGGACCTTTATTAAGATTGGAAGAGAGGTGAAAAAGATGGTCCATCTCATGCTGAAGGTAAAAAATGAGGTGGTGAAGACCCTCCTAAAAATCCACCATATTCATCGTCTTATCTTGATGGTTCTTTACATTCTCCATTTGAAAAGCAAAAGAAACTTGATAGAAAATTTGACTTCAATGTGCCTCAATTGAAGCTTTATATTAAGTTTGAATTACCTATTTACAATGGAGAACTTAATGCTGAAAAATTAGACAATTGGATATGTGAATTTTATTGTAAGATTCAAAAATTTACTGAAGATAGAATTAAAATTTATTTGGATTCTCTCCGACTTGGACAGTTTGCTCTCATTTGGTGGGAAAGCGGATCTCAAGAGGATATTACCACAAAAGGTAAAAGCATCTCCTCTTGGTATGAGTTCACTTCAACATTAAAAAAGTAGTTTTATCCATTGGGGTATATGCAACAAGCTATGATGGACTAGCAGAACTTGAGGCAAGGTAAGGGACAAAGTGTGCAGGAATACACACAAGAATTCAGGAAAATATCTTTGGTACTTGGTATACCTCTCTACACTTAAGAAACCCTTCTCAATTATATAGGAGGACTGCATAGTTATTTATGTCATATGATCTTAATGTTTAATCCAACTAACCTTTATGAGATATGTGTTCAAGCAACTCATATGGATTCCAAGGGGAAGAATACAAAAGAAATTTGTTCCAAGAAACCGAGTCAAACCATGTGGAAACAAGTTTAAAGGTAAGGGGAAAGGTAAACACACAACTACTCTAAAGAAAGAAGTAGAAAAACCTACGTGTACTCATTGTCAGAAAAAATGTCACGATGCTTCCAAATGTTGGAAACTCATCCTGAACTCAAGCTTGAGAAGTTTCGGAATAAATAAGACAAAAAGACTATTGTGATAACAATCCAACATGATTTGGGATATGATTTTGGGGATGAAACTAAGGTGGTTTCTACAAGCATTCAAGGTAAAAATCCCTCTATTTATGTTTCAAAGAATGAACCTATTGTTGATGAAAGAAAGAGGAGTGAGTTATTTCATATTAGAGTAATCTCTAAATGCACAAAAATTGATACTCTTTTTTATAGTGGATCACAAGAAAATCTCATTTAAAAAGAAATAGTTATGAAATTACATCTCGAAACTAAGTTACACCCTAAACCATATCCACTTGGATGGGTATGTCATAATACACAATTGTAAGTTACAAAACAGTGTAGGATTAGGTTTGCCATTACTTTTGGATTAGGTTTGATGAAGTAGATATAAATGTGGTCCCACTAGATATATGTGGTATTGTGTTGGGTAGTCCATATATTTGCGATAGGGAATCTATCTTTTACAAGGAATATAACATGTATCATCTCACTAAATATCATATTGAATACATTGTTTGTGCACATTGCATGAAAACTAATCTTTCTTTAGTTTCTGCAAATCAAATGAAGAGGCTGATAAATTCTAGTAAGAAATTTGTTCTTATGATAGTTAAAGCAAAATATGTTGAGCAAACTGAATCTTTTAAGTGATGTGATCCAAAACATAAAAAGACATGATTAAATTGGTATATGATTATGATATTTTTTTCAAGAACCTAAAGGGTTACCTCCTAAAAGGGAAATTCAACATAAAATTCAGTTACAGCAAGATGCACCTCTTCCTAATATTGGTATGTATAGGTATTCCATAATTGAGAATCCAGAGATAAATAAACAGGTTCAGGAATTGCTTGAGAGAGTGGACATTCAACCAAGTTCCTCTCTATGTGGCTCACCGATTGTTTTGGTGTCAAATAAGGATGGCACATTCCGTATGTGTGTTGATTACAGGGAACTGAACATAATCACAATTAAGAACATGTATCCTCTTCCTCGAATTGATGATCTATTGGATTAGTTTAAGAATGCAATATTTTTCACTAAGTTAGAATTATGAAGTGGATATCATCAAATTCATATTCATAACAATGATATTTGAAGGATTGATTTCAAAACTAAACATGGATTGTATGAATGGATGGTAATTCCCTTTGGGATTTGTAATGCAACCACAACATCTATGATGGTGATGAATGATGTGTTCAGACCCTTCATTGATGACTTCATCATAGCCTACTTAGATGATATTTTTATTTTTAGTCGAACTTGGGAAGAGAATGTAAAGCATGTACACAAGGTATTGGATGTACTTATAAGGGAAAAATTGTACTTAAATATGTTAAAATGTGAGTTTGGAAAGACATCTTTATTTTATCTAGGTTACATTGTAGGGGGTGGTGAACTGAATATTGGTCCCTCTAAAGTGGAGGTCATTTTAAATTGGCCTAAGCCAAATAATGTAACTGATGTAAGAATATTTTTGGGAGCATCCAAATACTAGAGGAAGTTCATTGCGATAAATAATTTAAGTTATGATTCATTAGTGTCTAAAGACACTTTTAGTAAGGAATACTTGTGTTCAATACCTAGTGGAAGACAATCCTTGTGATAAGAATCACACAAACTAACACCAAGACAAAGATTAAACATGGAGAACTATTCCAACATAGAGGTGAAGCTGGGGGGAATCCTAGATGTCACTAGTTAAGTTACAAGTCAAGGTTTAAAAAAAAAAGAAGGGAAGGCAACAAATGGATGGAGATAGTGAAGATGGTGCCAATGCTAACAAGTTCTATCCCTAAATGGGAATGAAAAAACCCATTCTACAAGTAGGGCATGACTAATGAGTATACAAAAGAATCTCTTGGACATAACAACTAGATCACTTATACTTTAGATTCTAGTAAAATAAATAAAATATCACCCACATAAAACTACTATCAACTAAGTCTCACTACTAAAACAAACAACAAAGGAAAAACAAAATCCATATGTACAAATCGATATATCACTTGGTTCATACACCTGCATCCGATCTGAACAATATGAAGGGCACTGAAACACTGTTGCTATTGTACATCATGGGAACTGTCATAAACTCTGCTCTGGGACATGAAAATGGATAACTTAGTCATCAAATATGGGGTCATAAGGCTATGCCATGGAATAGAACTAATCAACCTGAATGCTCTGGATCCACTGAATAAGAGTGATCATCAATTTTTGATATCAAAGCAAAGGAATGACTCAAAAATATGCTCAGGACTTCTCAGGAACAATGGTATCCCAACTACTATATATGTTACAACATATGGCTCCAACTGGGACAGGTTCCCTAAGGGAGAGAGTGTATGAGAACCTCATAAATTGTTGGTCTGCAGCAATGCTCATCCATCATCAAATATGCAGTCGATCATCTGCTCCATGTTCAACAAAATATGTTCCTACCCATCATGGAAAGAACACTATCAAGCAGTACATGCGACAAGATATAAAATGAAATGTTGGAAATAAAATGCTGAAAAGTAAATACGGAAAGTAAAAAATCTAATATAGGAACTATTAAGTAGTTGAAAAATTTATTAGGAAAAGATCATTCAGAAGATAGACAAAGGCCAGACTCAATGTCCTAGAAGACTCAAACTGAGGAAAAAAAAAAAGACTCAAGACCATGTGACATTGAAGACTCAAACCTACTACCCAAACGATATTATTCAAGTTCCTAATCTAAATAGGGAGGACTCTAACTAAGTCACTTCATCATTGGGTGGAAAGTAGTGTTTAAGAAACAACCCATTTACCGGAAACTCTAACTCATATCCATCTAGTGTTTCTAACCAAAACAATCCTTTCCCTCCAATCCTTCCAATCTGATAGGGTCCCATCCAAAATTTGTCCAGCTTTCCATGATTCCATGTTTTTGTTTATACGTCTCCCACAAAATGACTATATCTCCTACTCCAAACTAAGTTCTTATATTCTTTTGATCAAATGTACCCTTGACTCTTTCCTATTATATAAGCAACCTATTAAAAGCCTCTCTTCATGTTTCATAAAATTTAACTAGTTTATCAATTCTCATTTGCATAGCCTCCCAATTAGAAGAGAATTGATGTAATAACCCATAAAGTGGTATTTGAAGACTAATAGGTAATCTGTAATTTTTCCCATATACCAGTTCAAATAGATCTTTTCTTGTTATCCTTTTTATTGTTGTTATGTCTTCCCATAAAGCGTACTTCAACATAGGAGGGCCAACTCCTTATGTTTTCTCCAACCATTCTTTTTAACAACCTTCTCTTATTTTTATTGCTAGATTCTTCCAAGCCATTTCTTTGTGGATAATAATTTGATAAATGGGATAGGACAATACCATGATCAACACAAAACTCATACATTTTGGTCTTGATGAATTCTTTAGCATTATCAATAGTAATATTTAAAGGACATCCATACCTGGGAACAATATATTCTTCTAAGAGTTTTACTATTACTTATTTCGTGGCCTTCTTAGTGTGAATAACTTCAACCCATCAAGTAAAATAATATGTGCATGTCAAAATGTACTTGTACCCATTACTCTAATTTTGTCAAATTGTCCTACAAAATCCATTCCTCGATGTTGAAAATGAGCTTCGACAACTATAAGAGACAAATAAAAGGCATTTAACCTTGGTTTTCCAAAGAAGAATTGGCATTCTTGAAAAACCATTACAAATGCATGAACATCCTTAAACAATGTGGGCCAAGAATACCATTCTCTCATAATTTTGGATGTGGTAGTTCTAGGAGCATAGTGACCACCACACACACTTGCATGCAAGTCTTCCATAATTTCTTGGGCCTCTTGAGGATTCACACATTTCAAAATTATCCCATCAGGGTTTTTCCATCCTCATCCACCTTGCATTAGCACATATTTAGATTCCTTCAATCTCATGTATCTTCTCTAATAGTAAACTAGGTAATCATGGCACTTTAAATTTTTCAAGTAGAAGATAATGTCCATATACCATTCACGTTATTCCTCTATATACAACACCATCACTCCTTCAGAACTCATCTCTGTTGGTGTTTTTCCTTTCGAAATGAGCTGCGTAAGGAACTGTCCCTTAACAATCTTGATGGTTTTAATCTCTAAATTATACTCTTAAATAATTGATATCCAATTACCCCTTACTCCAACGCCATCATGTTAAGAAAGCACATCATTGACAACCTAATACGGGACATAAGATATAACCTTTGAATACCCAATATACGTTCTGAAGTGCTTCAAGGACTTTACCAAGGAATAGGCTTGTTTTTCAGTTGAGGTGTAACTCAATTCAACATCTCTCATATTCTTACTCACAAAGGAAACTGGTTGTTCATGAACTTTGTGTTTTTTGTAATAGAACACCTGTTATTGTGTCTTTAGACGCATAAGAATAGATTAAGAAACTTTTATTGTAATATGGGCTTATCATAACATGGGATGTAGAAATAGATTTCTTTAGTATGATAAATGAAGTGCTACACTCTTTACTCCAAACTAATTTAGCATCCTTCTTTAAAAGGGCATTTAAGGGATTTTCCAGTTCCGCTAGGTTTGGAATAAAATGTCTCACAAAGTTTATATTTTCAAAGAACGATCGTAACGTACTAACATTGTGATGGGGAGGGATAACTTCTATGGCCTGAACCTATTCCAGATCAATCTTGATTCCTTCCTTAGGAACTATATGTCCCAACAATTTCCCTTCATCAACACCAAATGTGGATATCTTCTGGTTTAAGGATATACTGAATCTTCTATGTCTATCAAATACCCTCCTTAAATGGTTCACATGATCACTTTTCTCCTTGGAAAACACAATCAAATCATCCTAGTAAATGACAATAATTTTGCCAATGAGCTCACTAAATGCTTGATCCATTTCTCTTTTAAACATGGAACCAACATTTAACAAACCAAACGACATGTGAATATACTCATAAGTTCCCCAATGTGTAGTGAAAGTTGTTTTTGCTCTGTCCTCTTTTTTATTTGAACTTGATTGTAACCCGAGAATTCGTCTAACCTGGAGAGCATACCAGCACCGGTCACACTTTGAAAGATATTTTACATATTAGGAAATGGGTAATTATCCTTTAATGAGGTTTGATTTAAGTTTCTAAAATCAATACAGATCCTAACACCACTCTTTTTCCACACAATTACAGGATTTGATACCTAGGTAGAATGTCTAACTGGTCTGATGATTCCTGCTGCCAACATCTTTTCTAATTCCTTCTTTACTAAGGGGGACAATTTATAATTTGTGTTACGAATTTTTTGGCAATATGGTTTGGATCCTTCTTTTAGATGAATGGTGTGTTCAATAACAGATTGATCATATGTTTTAAACTCATCATATGTCCACGCAAAAACATCCTTATACTTCCAGATCAAATTTTCAATTTTAATTCAGTCTTCCTTAGACACATTCTTACCAATTTTAATCATCCTTGGGGAAATAGAAGACCCAATCATTACTTTAATTACCTCATCAATCGGCTCTGATATTATCCCCTTGTACTCATCGTGTAGATTATTTTTTTTTCCATGGGAATTCCAAGTTCCATTACATCACGATCTACCATAGTTCTTCCTTCAAGTTGACCTTCAAAACTCATCACAAGGATCTAGGAAGCGTTAAGGAATCGAATGATTTGGGTATCATCTTCAAACAATTGCCAATGATCCTGATTATCAGGAATGGACAATCTAAAATGAACTTCCAACTTGAAATCTTGTTGAGATAAACTCTTTGAAACTTCAAAAGTCCTCGTGGTGACTGACAACTCATCATCGAAAGTGTTTTCCTCTCTAGGCACAACTCTAGTACCAAAAGCATCAAAAAATTAAATTGCATCCCATACAACATTCCTATAATCTCTAAGTCTATTATTCTTAGCATCAAACTAATTTATGACTTGGGACTCTACCAAGTACAAATCACCTATAATACTATTGACTTTATATCCCTTTCCCTTGCAATTTCCAGACCTAAAATCAAGGCTTCATACTCTGCTACATTATTTGTGCAATCAAACTCTAACCTAAAAGAGTGCAAATTCCTTTCCCTAGTTGGTAATGTCAAAAGTAATCTAGCTTCATCCCTGTATCTCGACCTAGTTCCATCTAAGTGAAAATTCCAAATTTGATTATGAGGGAAAGGATGTTGCCTTAAATCCTCCCAATATTTCGCAAGAACCGTGAAGTTCCCAATCTCATCACTAGAACACATTGCTTCCTTAAACAAATTCTCTAGGGTTTCTACATGATCTATCATGGAGCAATCATTCATTAAAGTGACATAGGAATATTTTCCATTTGGGATGGTGGTGAAAGTAAGATCCATCTGAATACTACCTCCTAAATTAGCTACAAATTCTTGGGACAATAACATTCCCCATGCATCAGGGATATCCAAAACCAACACATTCATGGGAAGTTCAATATTTGAGCATGCAACTAGTCTTACTTGCAAATATTCAATCACTCCTATAACCTCAACTCGACAAGAATCCATCCCACATACACTTCCAAAGGATCTAGTCACATTAATCTCTAATTGCTCCATGACTCTAAGGGACATCACATTTACCTCCGCACCAAAGTCAAGCATGCAATTGTGCAAAATTAGACCATTTACCTCTAATGCTATAAAGAAATGAGGATACACATCGAGGCTTCTGCTTGACACACTCTAAATCATAATGGGTTTGTATTTTGGTTTTACTGAGACTTGTTTTGGAGAAACTCCTAAGTAACGTGTATCTCTCCTATGCATTGAAGGAAACTTCACTATATCATAAAATTGGACTCAAATACTAAGTTTTGAAAGAAATATGGAAACATCAATGTTTAGGATGTAAGGGTTTCCCTCATCTTTCTCCTCTGTTTTTAAGCCAAGGAATTTCATGACATCACATTTGACTGAGGGATTTTAATCGTCTCTTTAAAAGGAACCAAAGTATGGGAACTTGACAATTTACCATGCACATTAGTCTCAACATCCCTTTTATCCTTTTTATTTATTGTTGGAAAAGACTTTGTTGTGTCAAGATCATGATATTTCCTCCACATAATAAATTTTGGAGGCCCTAAATTTTGCAAAGGTACAATTTTAGGGACACTCTTCTGAGTTTTGGGAATTTTTTTATTCTTTTAAGGGTTGACTGCATCCTTTTGAGACATTTCATGAATCTTCATCTTAGGAAATACTTGATTAGGAGTCATTTTTTGAGTTGTTTGACCAATGGAAGGCTTGGGATGAGTTGGTTTGTTTTCAACTGAATTGTTATTTGAAACCTTAGTAGGACTTGAGTTTGAGAGAGCCATTTGATCACACATATTATTCATCATGTTTTGGAAATGTTCATCCCGATGTCTCTTTTCTTCTTCTTCTTCTTCTTCTTGGACTATGACTACCATGTTACTAACAAGTTGGCATAGAGAGTACATCACTTTCACAGTTGCCTCATTCATACCATCATCTTGATAATGAGCATCCATGGTATCAAGAAAAAGGGTATAGGGTCGCTCCTCGATGGAGTCGTGCCACGGAGTCATAGGTGAAATACTAAACGAAATCATCGAAAGGTATGTCGTTGGAGAAGTATGATGCAAGAGAGAAACAATTGAATGTAAAATTATGAAAGGGGAAATGCATTCACTAAATTTAATCCAAATGCGATACGATTTGAGAGACAAAATTGAACTGCTACTTGTAGACACCATAGTACCTCCCCGAAAATGATGCCAAAAGGTGTTATCACACAAGGTGTAGCTACCCACTAAACGTATCCCATCTGGGATGATATAGGTAAGGTAGATAATCGGTGACACTGCAAGGGCCTCATCCATTGCTAATGAAAGGTTTTTGTCACATCGAATGAGATCTTGTCAGTTTAGATCAATCCAGATAATGATCAAGGGGGAGACCCCACTACCCTATGAGGGCTAGCGCACCTACTCAAGACACTCTAAAATATAGACAAATGATGTGTAAGGTGAACTATGAGTAAGTATATCTACATATAGGAAATGAATGTGGTAGGTTCAGTTAGGAAAAAATTGTGGAGGCTTAAGGAGAAGGAATATCACCCAACTTACAATGAAATGTACCACAATGAATTTAATAATGTAGATCTATATAGGTCTAGCCTAAATGAGAAATACCCTAATAAGATCCACCTAGGGTTTATGCAATTTTGGATGAAGGGGACCCAAAACAGTAGATTAGGACAATCAATGACATGATTTGGATGCTTGAAGAATAGATATATTGATTTAAAGCGGGTTCAATCATACCCAACAGATAGATATAAAGAGTTAACCAACAACCCAAGGAGGGTACCCCACGTAGAGAAGGCTAGTGCTAGATCCAAGGGTAAATAGAGTCAGATTGACATGAAAATTTATAAATATGGTTTAAATAATTATTTGTAAGTGGGTCTTAATTTATGTCATCAAATAAGTACCCGGTATATAAGATCTACAAAGCTAGGGTTTGAAAGAAGAGGGTTTTATGGTGATAATTAGATTAAGCCCCCAAAAAATAAAATAGATGCAAACGTACCTGGAAATACTTTCTACTAACCTTGAATGACAAGATATTTCCTCTCCTATCAATTATGAGTGTTTTCTATGCCTCTCCAATTCAAATAGATATCCCTCCAAGATGCCAAGTGCGCCCTCCTCTTGCAAAAGAGATCTACAATGTAAGAATCGATTTGCAAAAATAGAGATGAAATGATGAAGAAAATGAATCAAATAACATCAAGATGGCCACAAAACACAATAAATATACTCCCTAAATCAATGGTGATTTGAGAGAATGTTATGTAACTCGGTCACAATAGCACCCCCAACCAAGTCGTGTCCTTCACCAAGAGGAAAACACCTCACAAAATGTGTTAGAAATGCATAGATATGCAAGAATGTTAGAGAGAATAAGACTTTCCAGTCTCCATACAAGAAATTCGATAAAGCTTCCAAAATATTTTGCAAAAATATTTTATCATTCTAAGAAATCAAGAGCCAAACGTCTCTTTCACAATGAGAGAGCATCTTAATATATAGATATCTCAAGTACACAAAACCTAGATCCAAAAATATCAAGGACCAATATCATAAGATACAATCACTCTAATCAATGGCTAAGATTAGCCGGATAACAAGTACATGGATCAACTCATTAATGAAGCGGGGCACAACCACTAAGATGCCTAAGGAGGGGTGCACCACATAGAAATGTGCATAAGATATAACATAGCACATGGTGGGGGCTAGGAATCAATACAAATCCTTATCTAGCATGTCCCCATGGCACAATCACAAAGTATAATTACTAATCATAACATAAAGTGACTAAAATCACTAGGTTGTGCCCCTCAACATACATCAAAATGCCCCCAGGTGGAGAATGCTAGGACATGTGGACCCCATGAAGAGTGAAATTGGTATTGAAAGGTGAAGATGACCCCAAAAATATGTTTTGGACTAATTCAATTCTATTTCCTTACCTCAATTACACAATTCGATTTCTTCATTAGCCATTTTCATTATTTTAATGCATCAAAATATTGCCTTGGGAAAATAAAATTGCTCATCTATCACTGTTGACTAGCATGGTCATCCACTTATTGTAAAAATGAACCCAACATCATATCAATATGGTAATATCGACTGGATACACTCTATGTGACCCTGTGTCGCCCTTGGAGATCAATTATCAAATGAAAAGCATTTTATTTTAATTTTATGAGGCCAAACTATTGCAAACTAATAAAATGACCCATACCTCATCTGTAATTTCCTAACACTAAAAAATGAGTGCATCAATGGACTCATAATGTCCAAATCCACTAGGATTGAGTAGTCATACACCATATGTCCATCAAATATATACGTCAAAGGCCCCATCCATGTCATAATAATAATAATAATAAACCCTGAAAATGATGATAATCATGAAAATAACACAAGCCATCATAATAAACCCTGATATGAAACATGAATATGTTTAATGGAAACTCGAAGACCATAAATAATCATGATCCACCATCATAGGCAAAACCTCATCCCAGACCCTGCTGTTGACTTGGTCAAACTGGGTTGACCAGGTCAAGAATTATCAAAATGATGACCCAAATGAGAAACTTTGATGCTGCAAGTATAAAGTGNTAATACATCTAAATCAAAGTAATTAGTTGTTGTAAACAAGAACCTCCAGTGTATACTCATTAATGGATTTATCCATTCTTCTAGTCAAGGGTGAAGGTGAATAAAACAAGGTAAAGCCAATGGAATGACTCGATACTCGACATTGTAAGTATCTAGGCTGAAGGAAAAGGGAATCCACACAACACATAAGTTGGACTAGGTGAACAATAGGGGATGGCGGTGTCTCACAGATGGGTGGAATGGTGAGAAAGTTCCACTAGTCTCTAGACAAGCAACCTTTTTTAAACAATCTATTTGCACAACAATAAGACACTAGTCAACATCCAAAGGAAAGCGCCCTAGAAATCCTTCTGGGCTTCCAGAAAATGACAAAGACATAACCTTGATAGGTCAGTCTCACCCCGTTTCCCTGTAGGGGAAAATGAGCTCTACATTCTACAATGATTGAGTTCTCATCCTATGGAAATTAACTCCTTTTAGAACATTACTTTATTTAATTAACTAACCATCCTCCAAGAGCAGGTGCCCTGAATATCCTGGCGGGCCTTAGATAATGATTCGATATGAACTCCATTGCTCACCACCGTACATAGGTGCGATGGAGTGACCACCCTGTTTCTCTTTGGGGGGAAACGACCTCACATCATACAAAGGATGAGTGCTCATCTCTTGGAAACTAGATGAATTTTACATTTTATTTGCAATAATGTTTAAAACAATTTTATTTTGTTGTCTAGGTATCCATTTAGATAAAGCATTTAAGTTCGGATGCCATAGTGTCTAAAGACAATTTTGGTAAGGACTACTTGTGTTCAAGACCTAGAGGAAGACAAGCCTTGTGATAAGAATCACACAAACCAACACCGAGACACAATTTAAACATGGAAACCTATTCCAACATACAGGTGAAGATGGGGGAAATCCTAGTATCACTAGTCAAGTTACAAGTCAGGGTTAAAAAAAAAGAAGGGAAGGAAACAGATGGATGAAGACATTGAAGATGGTGCCATGGTTAGCAAGATGTGTCCCTAAGGGAAATGACCAAATCCATACTACAAGTAAGGCATGACCAATGAGTATACAAAACAATTTCTTGGACATAAGACCTAGATATGTCACGTCCCCACCCTTTAACCAAAGAGAGGACGCAACTATGCTGCTATCAATCATGGAAACTAGCCCCATTAACATGATATAAAATGCATGAAACTTTTAAAAAAAACACAGATGTATAAAATATGCAATCTACAGCGGAATCATACACATTCAAGCATTCACATACATGTTGTTCATACTCATAAAACAAGAAACATTCATCATGTTCAAGCATTTAACATGTTCATGACAATTTACAAAGAAATTACAATTGCAGAGTTAAATACAAAAAAACTTATCTTGAGGAGAAGCTTCCCCCGCAACTAGCTATGTCACTACAACGTTCCACCCAACCATAGGCCAGTGTGCTCCTTACTCTCTCAACATCACTGCCACCCCCGAGTTGGGCATGATTTCCATAGGGAACTAGGGGACACAAACTTACACACAGCAAGGCCAAACACCCACTGTCAATCCAATAACCACATCCAAACACAGTCAGCCCACTAACGGATGGATTCTTGGAATTACTCATCCAAGCCAACACATGAATGCTCTACACAGCACAATGCAGGTTCAGACCAAAGCACAGATGCATACACAACAAAATACAAAATTCTGGGTTGAGGAAAAACAGTTGGGCAGAAAAAGGAATTGCCAAGATGGGTGAAAATAGCCCCCTAATAGCAATTCGATTCCCAAGAACGTTTTGGCCCTAACGTGGCCAAAACGGACTCAACAACACCCAAGAAAATCGTGGGTCTCTTCTCCCACTCACTAGGAAATAAATACAATGGATTTCCCCAATCGGGTGATGAGAAACAATAGCAAAAACACCAAGGGAGACTCCCAACCACTGAACCTTTCCCAATCGACTTCCCAGACATGGGAAAACTCCAGAAGTCTACAAAAACATGAATGGTAAAAACGGATTGCTTCCCCGGAATGGAATTCCTACATGAGGAAAATCAGCCCCGTGCGTGCATGGGAGAAAAATACCTGGGTGTGAGTGCCATTGTGGTTTCTCTCTTCCACATGAGGGAAAAATGGGTTGTGACTACCTCCGTGAGTGAAGAATGCAGCTCCCTTCCTTCACATGAGGGTAATTGGGTGAGAGATCTCTCTTGGGAATGCATGGGGTCAAAGTCTGACAGCCCTTCCAGGACTGACGACTGCCCATACTCCCCTTTCCCCAAGGAAATAACTTCCCAACTACTCCTTGGAGAGTTAAGTGGTTGGTTGAATAAGAAAAGAAAAGTGATTCACAACTTGATGGGTTCTTTTATTGAAATATGGATTTTTTGAATTGGCTCAAGGTTAAACATCGCTCCCCCTTTTATCCTTAGGAAATCATGCCCCCGTATCTTTAATGTTTCATTGACATAGCTAGTTGTGGGTATTTTATTAATTGCATATTTTCATGATGTAGAAATTATATTGTGCCATCAACTAGCACGATAACCATCGGCATCGATTTTAATTGCCAAAACATAGAACATTAAATCCATGGCGGGCAGGGCATTTGCCTTAAGCTCCACACCATGATTTATTAATGCTATTTACATCATTTATAATTTAATGCAAATGAGGGTCAAAACCGGGGCATTACATTCCCATCCCCTTTCAATAGCACTGTCCTTGGTGCTCATAAAAAATGAACAAAAATGCTACCATGGAACTACCTCAGTGCTCTACAAAATTAAACAAAAATGGATGTGCCAATCATACGGTATCCTCCAGCTCCCATGTAACCTCATCGAGATCATGGTTCTCCTTTTGCATATTTCACTTGTCCAATGGTGCGATCTAGAACTCCTCCTTGGTCCCACTACACGGTTTTCTTGTGTACAGACTCCTCCAAGTCCTTGATTACATGCATCAGTACACACCATTGAATATTTTTCCTGTCATGGTGAATGCTTATCCACAGCTTGGAACATCTTCAATGTATTTGGAAATCCAGCAATACCTATGCTCAATCCCCAAGCAATGAGTCAATTCCATGTCAGATTTACAAGGTTTTTTCAAAAATCTTGGATGAATCACATGCACATGTATATCGACATAAAATCAATAAGAAGTTTCCAAGTGAACCAAATACTTATCTTGCATAAGTATCTTCTTTTGGTTCCACATGTGTCCGACTAGGCTTAATACAACCATGGCACTCACGACCCTACCCCGCCTCACACCTGGGTGTGCATTAAAAGGTAGCCAAATTTCTGCAAGCCTTGGATCACCCAAAAATATCTTTCAGTCGAGATTTGACAGCTCTACTTCAGAGCCTAAAAATCCTTCTAGGTTCTCACCAAGCTCGGTGCCTCCTTTCCAAACACCACAACAATTAATTCACATGTCAGATTCATTCATATAAGGTGCAATCTATAACAAGATTTTCAAAACCATGGTTGCATCATATGCTCATGTATATTTATAGGAATCAACAACAACAACAGTTTGATAGGTAAACCAAATACTTAGCTGTGTAACATATCTCAATCAAGATCTGGTAGCCCCGTGTTAGGGCCCAACACCTCTTTGGGTACTTAATGGAAGCTTTGCTTAAGGCTCAACACTTCCTCTCGGTGCTTACCAATGCTCTGGCATTATCTGTGTAGCATCTCTCAACTGAGATTGGGTAGCTCTACTCCAGAGCCTAACACCTCTTTGGGTGCTTAATGGAAGCTCTGGCTTAAGAGCCTAGCACCTACTCCAGTGCTCACCAAGCTCAAGGACTTCCTTTCCAGATAGCAAAATGAATCAACTCACTGGTCAGATTCGTTTCTATAAGATGTAACCTTTAACAATATTTTTCGAAAATACAGACCGCATAATATGCATATGAATAATCACAGAAATCAACAAGGATTTTCCAAGTAATCAAATACTTATCTGTGTAGAATCTCTCAACCAAGATCCAGTCATCCCTGCTTCAGATCCTAACACCTCCTTGGGTGCTGAATGAAAGCTCTTGGCTTAAGGGATCAGCACCTCCTCCAAGTGCTTACCAATGCTCAAGCGTTTACTTTCCAGACATCATAATGCCTAGGAGTTATTCTCTTCACGGAGCCCCCACGCTCGTGACAGTCCCCTTACGGCGTGAATGTGTGCGGAAGGAAGTCTAACCAGATGTCTTACACCCTGGGCATCCCCAGTGATGCATACCGGTGCCTAGGTGGCTGGGGGGTGAAGCTATGTACTCTCGTACATCCTTCCAGAGGAGTCATATTTCTCAAACACATTCTCCCAAGAGCTATGTACTTCAGCGCAGACCACCATCATCTCACCTATGTTACATACAAGCATGCAATTTATATGAGATGTCATTATAAAAATAATTGCAATTATAGGTTTTCAAACCTATCCCAAACACATCCCTCTGAGAATCTATGTATCCAATTACATCCTTCTGAGGAGCCATGTACAACCAGTACATGTTTTCATCATCTCACCTACGTTACATACAAGCATGGAGTTTATATGAGATGCCATTATAAAAATAATTGCAATTATAGGTTTTCAAACCTATTCCAGGCACATCCCTCTGAGAATCTATGTATCCAAGTACATCCTTCTGAGGAGCCATGTACAACCAGTACATGTTTTCATCATCTCACCTATGTTACATACAAGCATGCAATTCATATGAGATGTCATCATAAAAATTTAATCATAGATTTTGAAATCTATTTCATGCCTGGATACAATTACAATTATCAAATGATTAATAACATTGATAATCAAATCCAAAATTTGAATTCACAATTCTGCTTCCCACAGAAAATCGGATTTTGTAACCATGAGATCGTCCTCCTATTGTTTGGCTTTTGCAAGTGGGGAGTACTCATCCCTAACTTACACATGCTGCCAAAAACCTGGACGTTCACATACAACATGTCATCTTGACACCATTTTAGATCAGCCAAACAATTAATAATATTACATTCTGGTTTGTTCATCCTATAGGATGTCTGGGACACTAGTGCTGCTCCAGGCACAAGCTCAAAGGTAAAATTAATATCACTCCTTAAAGGAAGCCTTGAAATTTCATCAGGGCGAACATTCCTGAATTCCTGTAGCATATGAAATCCCTCCAACCTAGGAGTATCATACTCTACTACCTCCAAAACATGAGCTACAAACACTCTATAACCGAGTCCCATAGAACTTCTCCAGCTGCATTGCTGAAGACTTCCTTCCAAAGATCACTTTTGGAATTCCTTTCACAACCCTTAGGTTTCCTTCTTCATCCAAGCACTCAAAATTCGTGTTGTAACAATCAATCTTTGCTTTATGCGCTTCCAACCAATCCATTCCAATGAAGACATCATATGATCCAAGTGGCAGAACATTCAGATCTGCACTGATGACTAGCCCATCCATGACCAATGGACAATTCATTACCACCTCACTGACATCCTTCTGGATTCCAGTGTCGAGTTGGACTAACCATGATCTTCTATGCTTTGATTTCTTCAAAGTTCACATCTTGATAAGTCTAGGGGTGATATAGTTGTGAGTCGATCGAGGGCCAATCGAAACAGAAACAGTCTGTTCAAAAATCTCACCCTCAACTTCCACCATAGTTGAGTTATGACCTTCCTAGTGGTCTTCTAACACTGCACAAATTTTAGGAATGATCCCTGCTTCCTGACCCACAGTTTCAGCTTCTTGGGTGCTAGGGACTTGACCCTCATTCCTATTCTCAAGTGGACAATACCTACGCAGATGGGGTCCTTCAAATACCCAACATTTGAGAGGTTCCTTTGGATTTTTCCTCATAACTCTGGTCGGATCAATCACAACTTGTGATGGCTTCCTTTGTTGCTTCAGGATGTGAGTAGCTTTGAAACCTTTCTTCCTTGTATTGAGCTTTTCATTCTTCTCGTGGGAACTTCTCCTACTCCCTTCTACCTCTATTAATTGATGCCTAGAGTTTATCTTCCTTTGGAGATCTGCCAAACTCTGTACCATGGCGTTAGTCAACTGTTTTTTCTCTACTAGAGCCTTGACCAACCTTTTATTTTCTTCTTTGCAATCCTACAATTCTGCCCTTAGGCTTCTTATGGTAGCTACAGCATCTGGGGAAATCTCTTGTTCCCACTTCTCAATATCTTTAGTTCCATGACCTTGGATATTGTAAGCTGTCCTTACACACCCTTCCCCATGTGGACAAATCCAGCGCAAATGGGGTCCTCCACATCTCCAGCATTCGAGTGGATTTCTGCTCTCTTGTGGATCTCTTAGCTTTTCCCCCATAGCATCTTTCTCGTGTCCACAAGGATCATGTGCATCATCCGTGTTGTTAATTTTCTTGGTGCTTTCCTTCTCTGACCCTCTTGGTCGGACCAAGATCAATTTTTCAATTTGCACTATGACTCTGCAAAATGTGTTAACGACAACATTTGTTAGTCAACCTCACAAATTCAAACAATTACTTACTAATTGCTTCTTGCATGCATGAACAATCAGTGTGCCTTTCGTCGGGTTGACTAAGTTTAGCAATTATGCTAGTTAGCACTCCTTCTTGTTGTAGTTTCCTTTCTGCAACAACGACTATCTCAGGGGGGCAACGGAGGTCAAGGGGGATTTCCCCCTTGTGGCTTCTGCCACTGCAGGCCGGGTCGATGGCAGCGCCCTCGTTTTTTTTTTTGTAAATATTTTATTTTCACACAATCTAGCGCATAAGATCGCTGCAATTTTTCACCTTTTTGGTCCCTATATATCCCACTAAAAACCTGCTAAAATTCTTTATTTCGGAGCAACTCAGTGTAATGTCCCAAATTTTAGACCTAACACTTATAGGCATGTGCCTATTTTTTTGTATGACTAAGAAGGATAATTCTATTATAGTACAAAAATGGTAGTACAAAAGGATTACAAACAGACCTGGTTTGCTAGCAGCACTAACACCACCAGTCTGGAAATAGTCAGGGTGTTATGGAGAGAAATTCCTATGGCTTGGGGTACCACAACAGACAGCTTTGACTCCAGAAATCAATCTTTCCCAATATGCAATAGAAATAAAATGTCTAACACTAAAGGATCAGACCTCGTACCTTATTCCGGACGGTTGAAGTAGATCCCTGTTGAGCTTTCCAATCTTCAGCTTGAATTGATATAATACTTCCTCAACAACAAGTAAACAATACAAGCATACTATATATCATGGTGTTAGATCTATTCTAGCATATATAATCCATAATGTAAAAGCATTTGACATATTCCAATGGATACAATATTTAATCAAATCCACATCATTGGACAAGAAAAGATAGTTCTTATTAATATAAATCAGAGATTACAAGATAGATACAACCTCTGACGGCACGTCTGTGAACCGGAGAAATTGAATCCCCCACTTGGGCCTCCACCACTTCAATCCTCCAT
>LPNX010796441.1:291624-341195 GCA_001517045.1 Pseudotsuga menziesii | reverse complement strand
CACCTACTCTTCTGTTCATCTTCAGAACAAGTAACTGATATCTTCACCAAAGCATTTTGTGAGAAGACCTTCAGCAATCTCAAATCACTGCTGGGGATTGTTGATCTTGCTGTAAAGGCATGAGTGGAGACAAGATTCTACAATTTTGTTTTACAGTCCATGTTTAAGGGGGGATTTTCCCAAGTTGGTTTTGCCTCTTTCCTTGGTTCATATGGACTTGCAGTATGTAAAAGGGTGACTAAGCCTTGTTGCTAGGCCCTATATTTTTTATTTATTACTCATAAAGTCATGCTTAAGGGGGGGTGTTAGAATAATCAAACCCATAGTATTACCCACTTAGACATTAATTCATTTATTTTTGTCTTATTTGCCTAGTTCATGAGTCCCACCATGTGCAAGTTGCTAATTGCCTATCCATAGAGGTCAAACTTGCCATCTTTGACTCATGTAGCCCTTGGGAAAGCCTTAGGAATCAAATTTGCTTTATTCCTGGCCTCCTAGGTGCCCTTCTGCTTTTTCTGCTTTATTGCCTGCTTTTTCAGTGTTTTAAGGCACATAGGAAAGCAAGACTAGGTGAGGTGAACTTGTTTTTTTCCCCTTTCATCCTCCACTCTTTCCTCCATGCAAAAGCATGTATGAGCTGCCATTCCACCACTCATTAGCTTGCCCATGCGCCCTTGCCAATTCGTGAGCCTCATGACATATTTGGGATCAGCTTTTTACACCTATGGGGGATTTGCCTATTTTGGGTAAGCCTGCTTTATGCTAGTTTTGGATGCCTCCTTATGCATTCGATCTCTTGATTTATTTTATATATTCAGCAACCTATGTTATTACAGGGTTGGCTATTGTACACTCAGTTAATATAATTTTGTGTTATAGCTCCATATTCAGTCTCCATTGTTAGCAATTTTGCATGATCAATTGATAATTGTTGTGAGTGAAATTAATCTACTGCTGGCCTAAATTTCTACAACATTTTCCCATCAGATTTAATACTTCTAAATTTTCAGCTTGGATTCCCTTGAGTAGAAGTGTTTTTAAGGTCTCGTTCCCCAATTTCCTCTGTTTAGATCTTTGGAGGTTATATTGAAAGCGTTCTATGTATTCCTCTAGACTCTCTTCTTCTCCTTGTGTCATTTCGAATATGTCTTCATTAACCCTGCAATAATCTTGGTACCTTTTCAAGAATACATGTTTCATGTCTTCCCAAGTTTGTATACAATTCCCACTGAGGATCATGAACCATCGGAGGGATGTTCCTTTTAAAGTAAGGGGAAACACATTCAACTTTTGATCATTAGCACAATAACCATATCCTCTACAAAGTAATTCAAATTGAAATAAAAATACATCAGGGTCTTCATTTTTCAAACCGTGAAAATTTGGTAGAACATGTGGGGGAATTCTTTTCGTTGGTGCCACTCCTCTCGAATCTCTGATGGGGAATTCAAAGGTAACAACTTCTACATCTTTCTTACCTGCCATCTCTTCATTAGATTCTTTGTGTGCTATCTTGAGGCTCCTCCTTTGAATGTTCCTATCAATTTGTTAGTAGAATAGGTGGTGCTTACAACACCACTAAGGGGAATGATAAGATTTATGCTCCAAAGATTGAAATTGAAATAAAACTGAATGTAAAAACAAAAAATCCACACTCAAAATTATTTCAATAAACTGAAATGTAATCATGCAACCTACATGCCCTACTTTAACAATGCATCTACAAAACAATGTCATATGTACTTTTGCACAATTAATAACTTCCCTGGAAACGGCGCCAAAATGTTGTGCCCACTATATGCTAGTTAATTAAAACTTAACATCCAGAGTGCTAAACATAAATTATCAACCCGAGGAAGTCTTTTATTTCAAATTTATCGTGCAAGATCTATGCAAGCACAATTTCTACCTGACACTGTTGATCTATTGGTATGCAATCGAAACTATTTGTAAACTAGGTCACAACTTCTTAAAAGTAAATCAATACTCAAACCTATTCATAAATCAAACTGTAAATCGAACACACTTCAAACAAGATCTATTCCTATGAAACAAGATCTGAATACATAAACCTGGAAGCAATGCTAAGTTGGCCAATGATCTATCAAGATGAATTAACAGGGAAACAACCTATGATAAATCTAATAAAAGCATGAACTAAATAATAAAAACAACTATGATCAATCTAATGCATGAAAGCATGAATTAACAAATAACAGATCTACAAAATAAAACACTTACAATCAACACTACGTACCAACATCTGCTCAGGGAAGAGGGCCCTTCCTCCACTGAGCAGAGCTGGATCTCCACAATGAAAGTCTACAACTCTAGAATTAAGAAATTGCCAGCATGTATTATCATAATGAAAGTATTACAATGGATCTGAATCAAATCCTACATCATAACATTGATTTCTCTCCTATTCCTAGAATCTCCTTTCTCAATGAGATTGATTACATATTTATACGTAATATTGTCTCATGGAAATGAAGAACTGAACCCCCAACTTGTGATCTGCAATAGCTGAAACATGACCGTAACTGTTGGCAACTTTGGAACCGGCCGCAACACCAAATATGGAAAATATCCTCTTGAAGAACCACCTGCATATTGAAACCGTAGCTTTGTTTGGCAATTTCCTTGCGAGTCAGGTAAATGAGGATGTTATGCACAAAACCGATGTCTCGGAGTTTTGAGGTTCGTTTCCATTTTCCTGCAAATCAAGACGCGAATCAAGGTGTTCTTATGTGGCATGCATTTTCAGTTAAGGTTGTAACAGCTGGCTATGAGCATCCTGTACGTGACAAATCACTCCACAAACCATCATTAGTAAAATTATGCATAATAGTCTTTAATTCATCAAAGATAAAGGAAAATAATCATTATTAACCACTTAAAACATCAATGGAAGTAGCATGTTGTTTTATGCACAGCTACAACAAATGGATGGAAAATGGAATGATAAATGAGCAATAGTGGTAAGAAAATGGATGAAAGATATCTTGATAAGTAATAGAAAAATGGGCAATTCCAGGGCCCAACAGCAGGGATTGATGATCAATCAATTTATGTTGGGTGGGGAAAGGGTCTTTGAGAACTGTTGGGGTAGGTGAACTTTTAAAAAACTTGTTAACTTCCTCACGATGAGTACATTCTTTGGTGAAATGATCACCTCCATAGATTAAGCAGAGATATTTTACCTTTCTCTTACCTTTGGAATTGGCATCATGATTTGGTGATTTATTACCTTCCTGTTGATTATCGGTTTTTTTCGATTTATTCTTGCATTTATTTTTTCCACTTACAGATTCAGCGAATTTGACCGCATTTACCTCGGGGGAAGCAATAAGAGAAGGCGCAGTTTTGGATAGTGGTGGTTGTTGAATTACTGATGCGATGGATTGAGTTTGCTTCTTGGTATATTTTGTTGTTGTTTGTGTTTGAACTGAAACAAATATGCCATCAACAGGTGGTTCAGTTGCAGGTCTTGATGGATCAGTTGTGGGTCGAGGAGCATGGGTAATTAAATCATACAAAATACTTGACTGGGAATAAACCAAGTCTAAGTACTGAGCAAGGCTAATAGCTTGCTCCTCTGTAATAGCACCTCCCATGGAAACATCTCTAGCAATAGGGGGAAGTAAATATTTTGTGAACCAATCAGTAAGTAACTGGTCACGAATAGGGGCCTTGATTAACCTACGTCTTCATCTCCATTCATGGATGTGATCAAAGATATGTGTTGAGGTAGTTTGTCTAAGTGAGGTTAAAATATTTGTACCTATCTCATACCATATTAATAGTTGAAAATGGGTTAAAAATGCCATTGCTAAAGCATTGAAATCATGTTGTTGCTGCAACCACTACCCCCAAAAAATTGCATTTTTTAGGGCCCCCCTTTGATTTCTTAGTTTTTTTATTTTTACTTAGACATTTTTCCCTTTGAAAATTGGTGTTCATGACTTGGTTTTATTTTGATTAAGTTGAATTCATTTTACTTTTTACACCACGTATGAAAACTCTTTTGATCTGATGTGTCGGATCCATTTTGGTATTTTAGCCAACACAGCAGAGACTTTATGCTTTTCCTTCTGACGTTTTTCAAGTCGACTTAATGATAATCTTTTTGACCCAATGTATCGAAAAAATATCTATTTTTTCGCTGACATAGTGGAGTGGTTTTTCCTTTTAACTCGACGCATTCCCTTGTAATTTATGATTATTTTGGTTTGATTCTTCGAAAATAATTTTGGAATTCTGCAGACACAGCGGGTAACTTTTGGAATTTCATCCGATGGTCTTTGCAACTGATCTTTCGATTTTATGTTTTGAGGTTTTCAACTTTTGTTGGAAAACTTTTTGATTTCCAGCCGACACTATCAGAAAATTCTTGCCTTTGTAGACGACATTCTCAATCGGGTTGTTTTCACTATAGAGGGTTGATAGAAATGGATATCTTTTTTGTTTGGCGTCGATGTTGTAGGATCGGGTAATATTTTGCTACTGATTGTTTCTTGCACCACAACATCTAGAAGGTCATGAAAATGCATTGGAGGATGATCTTTTGTAGAGAGTGCTGATAGTTCCGGCAGACTTATGTTTTTAGAACCGACATGGTCAAATATTTTCTTCTTGCCCTACCGATATAGTATTTCGCCGATGAAGGCTTCGATGCCACATTTTCAACATCCTTCAAGCTTTTCCCACTAGGTAGGATCTAATCTGTGTCACATCTCTTTTGATTGGTAGGATGGTTTTATTGTGACCTGTCATGGCTTGATAAGTAGCACATCTAGGTTTTATGACTATAAGTTTTTTATTTAAAAGGGTTTTCTTCCCCTTCCATTGGTTTTTCATCTCACCTGGCCATCCATGTTTATTTTTTGACCTAGTTTGCTCTAGTCGAGGTTTTTCTACCTGCTCCCCACCTTTTTCTGCCCCAAACATCCTATACCACTCAGTCCATTCAAACATGGATTTCCCATAGCCCTGGGTGTATGATGATGAACCTAGGATGGCTCGAATTTTGGGTCAGCCATTCCTTACCTGGTTATTATCTACGGAGATAGGGGTTTGTGAGGCCTTAAGCCATGAAAGTTGTCTGTTATTTTGTTTTTTTACCTCGTCTCCTCAACAGAAGTGTTGGCTCTGTTGGTCGGTGCCATGGCATCACCATGTTTTGCCTCCAGGTTGTTATCTCGCAGACCATAATACACATAGAAAGGTCATATGTGGGTTTTGAAGGTTGTCTTGGTGATACCTATTGTTGTGCTTTAAATGGCAGTCGACCTGGGTTTGAACTCAATGCCTCAGTTAGAGCCACATACAAACTAGGCCTTTGTCACCCCATGCTAATATTACCTTAGTTATGGTTTGATGGTATGAGGGGTTTTGTTGTGTGCAATCATTTTTTGATGGCTAGGGATGATATGGTAAAATAATGTTCAAGCTTTTTCTAAAAAGAAATGATTTGTTAGTAGAAAATGATGGCTTTCTTATATGTCTCTCAAATTTTATAGTATTTCTTTATTTTCTTGTGTGCATGAATGTATGTGGTTTATAATCATAATGGTGTTGAGACATGTTTGGTGTCTTTTTCCACAGCCTCAGTGTGCATTTGACATTATGCCTAAGAAAGGTAAGAAGAAAGCCAAGGTAACTGACGAAGAGTCAGACTTCAAAATTATGCCAAGGGTTGAAGTAATATACGAGGACACTAAATCTGTCACCGATGCCAAGACCAGATTACAAGGTATCTCGAAATTCCAGAACATGCACCTCAAAAAAGTCCAGATAATGTGCATATCGAGTATGAACTCATGGATTTCAGCAGCAAGGCAGCTGCAATACTGACAGACGCATTTGGGAAAAGATTGGACAAATGCATGGAATTCTACAAAAGAGTGCTTACAACCCACAACAAGTGCTAGACCTCTACAACAAAGAGATTGCATGAGTTTCCAGATCAAGAGGAGCATTTGAAGTACCTTCATGACAGGTTGCAGGAGGATGAACTTAACATACACCTGGTTAAAGGAATGAATGAAAAGTAGTAAAAGGTTTGCTTGCACATGCTGCAGTCAGCAATTTCTTGTTGGAAGACCAGCTCAGAGTCACTATACAAAGGGTAGCAGAGATAAAGTCACAGTTGTCCATACACAAGGTCACAGTCATATTATTGGAACCAATGGACTTCAAGACCATAGTTGTAGATGTTGTTGCATGGAAACAGTTCGTGGATGGATTGGCTAGGCCCACTTGATTTATTTTGTTTTATTCACACGAGGCAAAATTATATGTAATATTTTGTATTTATTTCAATTTTCCTAGTGAGCACACTAGAGGACAAAATTTTGTAATCGAAAGGTTGAGGAATCCCAAAGGGTGATAGGTAGCTGAAAAGTCATTGGTAATTTGTATAAATAGGGGTAGAGTAGAGATTAATAGGGTAATTTTTCTAGCACATATATGCTGAAACTTTTTGTAAGAAGAACTACTTCTTTTTATAATAAAGAGAAATGAATTTTGCTGGAGGAAGGACTATATGAGATTCAAGATATTTATGTGGATTGCTAAATGTGAAGTACTTCTGTTTTAGCTTGCTGCATAATTGTGAGATCGTCCCAACATGTTGAACTATTTCTTCAATTTTATGAATGATTTCATTATTCTATTTCGAATATTGTGCAACAAATGAGTAATAGATGTTTTAACTTCACAGAGCTATCTTTGTTTTATTTTTCTATTGTATTTATGTATGAGGGATTTATCAGCTACCTGTAGGATTCTGCTTGCAAACAGTACAGCATATTACTCATATTAATATTAATCTTGATCCTTGGGGATAGTTTAGAATAGTGTAGAATATATTAGTTGTTTCTTTGCTTTCGTAGAGTGATTGTGGGGCATCCCTACTGTCGATACTTGGGATTTTCCAGGAATCAATAGTTTTGGTGCTAGAAGGAGGGCCGCCAGTGCATGGCTGGTAGAGGAATTCCATTCACTCGAAATTATTCTACTAGTGATAGCTCTAAGAATAGATATACTGAATATTTCACTTCCAAAGAGAGAGTAAATCCTTAAGTGGAAGTTCCTGAACACCTGTACCGTATCCCGTTTGAGGTTGTTAATCACTTAAGAAGACACACAAGGTCTTATGTGAAAAAAATTGGAGGGTTTCAGATAATACCTGAGTTACCGAGAAGGCAAGCTCCTAGAATATTACCCACTTGCACTGAAGATTCGATTCTGGTGGGAAATTTAGAAGAGTTGGTGAATTTCCCCTCACAAGAGATCATGCAACCACTTGATCAACTGGGACTAGATTCCACTATTCTTCAATCACCTTTTCAGTCACCACTGCAATCACCTCGAATAATTATGGCTGGAATGTACCCTCGAATGCTAATAATCCTAATCCACCACCAGTGTGGAGAGACAGAACACCTCTCAACCTGGATCCTCCCTTACATGCTCTGCTTCAGAATGCTGATAAGTCATTGCCTCAGAATGTTGATAAGTCATTTCCTAATTTTGACCCTAGAAAAGGAAATTTTGTGGATGATCACTTGTAGAGTTTTTATTTGGCTCTAGAAATATTAGCAGTAGAACATGAATATGTAGTGTGCAGAATATTTCCACACACTTTTGAAGCTAAACCATCATTCTGGTATCTTGGTTTACCAACAAATTCTATAACAGGTTGGGATAGTTTTGCAAGATTGTTTAAAGGAAAATTTGGCAACCAAAGAACTACTGCAACTCTCATGAAAGAATTGCTTTCTCTGAGGATGGACAAGAAAGAGAAAGCACATGATTTTAGTCAAAGTTTTGTTTCCCATCTAAATAATTTCAGTGCTACAATAAAACCTGCTGAAAAAACATTAATAGATTATTATACCTCAACACTCTCCCCTAACATAGTAATGTTTGTTAAAAGGTCAGTAAAGCCTTCTCTGGTAGAAACTTATGAAGAATCTAAGAAAATAGAGGTTGAACTTGAAAGTATAAACAAGCACACGGCTAAACTTGATGTAAGGACTTTTAACAGTAAGAAACCTTTGTTGTTGACTAGACCAAAAGATGAACATTCCAGTGAATTAGAAAATGCGGTCAAAATGGTACAAAAGTTATCCAACAAACTTGTTGATTTAGAAAAGGATAAAGAAGCTAATTCCTTCATGAAATAGTTCAAACCATTCTTCAAGAAAAGAGATGAAAGTGTTCCATCCCAACCACCTACGCACAGTTCTTCTGTTTTGAATTTCACTGAAGTTGGAATGGATAATTTTTGCACTTTTCATCAAGAACCCCATTTTGAGAAAAGATGTCCACAATGGATAAATTTGATGACTCTGGTTATGAACCAAATTTTAGACGCTCAAATAAATGAGCCCAAGGTAGAAAAAGAAAGGACAAATGAACCAAAGGAACTACCTGAAACAAAAATGGTATTGTGGGATTGTGCACCTACATTGGGGTTAGAGGAGGAGGAGACTACTGCAAAAATTCAACTTTCAGCGGTAAGTGTCACAACAACAAGAAAAGGACCATTAACAAAGGAAAATATATTACTACCCAAGATTAGGACGATTTAGGAGAGTATGGAGAGAATCATCAGTAATACACAAACACCTCTTAAGTCAAATTTGGTCATCGCTAAGGACAAAAGTCATAACAATCAATAATCCTGTGAAGGTTGCGGAAAGGAAAGTGGAGAGTAGTAATAAAATTTCAGCAAAATGTGATATGGGATATGATGTAATAGAAGATATCAAGAAAACAAAGGAAAATATTTCTTTATTTGAAATGTGTAATTTACCTCAACAAATAAATAAGCTCTTAGAATCCTTTGATCCACAAATCAGTAAATCCCAAGATGATGTTCAATCAGAGGAAGAGATCAGTGAAGCTAGAATCGAGGGAAAATATAAATCCCAAACATTACCATTTCTGCTTTCTTTTGAGATTTTCAATCACAATGTACACAATTGTTTGGTAGATTCGGGAGCATCCTCTAATGTTATGTATCTTTTAGTATGTAGAAATAAAAATGGTCAACCAACACCTTCTTCATGTAAAATCATCCAGTTGAATAGAAGAGAAGTCAAGGTGGTAGGAGAAATGAAGAATGCACTGATACGATTATCTGCAGATGAAAGGGTTTCCCAATTTACAGACATCATGGTAATGGATATACCCAAAGCATATGGATTGATCTTAAGCAGGGACTGTTCTGTAAAACTAGAAGGATATTTTGTAACTAACTAATCACACATATGGCTGCACTATAAGAAATGTTAGAATCAGATCAAGGTGATGAGGGAGCCACATATGAAACACAATGTGATGCAACTGGAAGGAAAAAATGAACTTGTGAATTTTTCACATTCATTTTGGGTAATTATTTCATTGAGCTTCAACCGGGAAACTATCAAGCAGAAGAAGCCAGTGATGAATCAGATACATAGTCTGAGCTCCTTCAGTTTTCTTAGACTGATAAGATTGATTGTAACATAGTTAATTTAGTTTCTAATCTAGAAAGTAGTGCTGATGATGTAGAGTTACAAGATAGATTTTGGTTGTTATATTTTGATGGTTCTAAAACTCAGGAAGGATCAGGAGCCGGTTGTATCTTGATTGATTCGAAAAAAAATAAACATTTTCTTTCTTGTAGATTAGAGTTCAAATGTACTAATAACACGGCAGAATATGAAGCTTTAATCCAGGGCTTAAAGAAGGCTATTGAATTCAAAGTAAGGAATCTAAAGGTTTTTGGTGATTCTGGAATAATTGTTAGAAAGGTTCGAAATACAATTCATTATCTGTCACCACATTTAAAGGGCTATCAAAATGAAGTTTGGGAACTTATAACAAATTTTAATGCATTTAATATCATTTTGATTCCTAGATTGAAAAATGCAGTAGCTGATTTGTTATCTACTTCTGCTGCAAGATTAGTGCCTACTAATAATAGATGCTCAATCAAATTGATTTTTAGGCCAGCTGTACCAAAAAATATCACCAATTTGAGGGTATTTGATGACGATCCGCAAATATTGTATTTTTTAACAAATGATGAGAATTTCAAAGACTTCGTGATTGATGACAAAGAACATCAAGCCAATCTCCAAAGTTGGAACTTCATACCTAAGGGGTAAGAACATTGGAGGGAATGTTTGATTTGAATAACAAGTTCAAGAAGCTAGCCAATTTCAAAACACGCAATTCATCTATGCAGTATGAGCTTGGTTAATCTTGGGACGGAGGCTAAACCCAAGTATGTGAACTTGGGGAAATGTTTCTCACCGGGTGAGAGAAGCGAATTCATCAGTTTATTTCAACAATATAGAGATTTATTTGCTTGGACTTATGAGGATTTGAAGACTTATGGCACTCACATCATCCAACAGTTTATTCCAATTAAAGCAGGGGTGAAACCATATCAGTATACACTAAGGAAGATGCATCCCAAGCTAGAACCCCTGATTCAAAATCAAGTAAAAAAGTTACTTCATGTGAATATTATTTTCATAGTTAGACACACATAGTGGGTGGCGAATTTGGTACTGGTAATGAAAAAAGTATGGTGAAATAAGACTATGTGTAGATTTCAGAAATTTGAATTGTGCCTCATGCAAGGATAATTATCCAGTCCCTCCAATGGAGCAAATATTACAGATGGTTTCATGCTCTGAATTTTTCTCCTTATTAGACGAGTTTTCAAGCTACAACCAAATATTGGTAGCAGAGCTATATAGGCTGAATACCACCTTTAGGACAAAGTGGGGGACTTTTGCTTACAAAAGAATGCCTTTTGGTCTCATTAATGCTAGAGCAACCTTCCAAAGGGAAATGGATATAGATTTCCGAGGTTTGATTGGCCAAAGCATGGTAGTCTATCTGGATGACGTAAAAAATTTCTCCAAAAGGAGAGAAGAACGTATGTTTCATCTAAAACAAATTTTTAACCGTTGTTGGAAATATGGTATTTCTTTGAACCCTAAAAAGGGTATCTCCATAGAATCGGAGAGGATATAAGCTATAGCACAGATTCCCTTACCCCACAATAAGAAATGCATGCAATCTTTCATGGGGACTATAAATTTTGTGCAAAGGTTTGTTCCTGATTTTGCACAAATAGTCAAGCCTTTGCAACAAATGGTCAAGCAAAGTGTACAGCTTAAATGGAATGACATAGAAAAGGGTACATTTAATAATATCAAAACTGCAATAGCCCATGCACCTTCCCTTAAAAGTCTTGATTTTGAGAAATATTTTATCCTATACACTTTTGCTTCTGATAACTCACTCGCAGCAATGCTTACACAGAGGGAATAAAGGGGAGGTGAGTACCCCATATCATTCATGAGAACTGGGTTGCAAGGGGATGAATTGAATTATCCTGCTATTGATAAACATGCGTATGCAGTTTTTAAAGAGGTAAAACAATTCAGGCCTTATATTCTTAAGAATAGAACCAAAGTAATTGTTCCTCACCTGGTAGTTCGAACCCTTTTCATGTAGAAATAATTGGGAGAAAGAAGAGGAAATTGGATAACAGCTTTGCAAGAATATGACTTAGAATTTAAACCATCCACTATCATCAAAGGACAAGGGCTTTGCAAGTTTATGGCTGAAAGGAAAAATAATGAAGACGATGATTGGGAGAATGAAGCTGAGTTGCATATGATTGATGTGTGTCCTGTATTTACAACCCTGTAGTCTTGGTACAGAGATCTGATACACTCGAATTCTAAACAAAGAAGAGCACTAATGCTTGAAGTTAGCATCTTATCAAATAATTGATGGAGTCCCTTTTAGGAAGAACTATCGTGGAGTATTTATGAGATGTCTAGAACAAGATGATGCATCTAAAGTTGTTAAGGAATTGCATGATGGTCTTCCTAGAAGGAATTTTTCAGGAGACACTACTGCACACTAGATATTAAGGGCTGGATATTAATGGCCAACCTTGTTTAAGGATGGTCATGCTTATATAAGGAAGTGTGACACATTCTAGAGAAGCGGTGGGAGACAAGCAAAGGAAGTTGGGCCATTGCAACCAGTCAATGTTTCGGAGCCATTTGAACAATGAGGAATTGATATCATTGGAGAAATCAATCCAAATTCTTCATTGCAACCCAAGTACATCCTCACAGCCACTGACTATTTCACAATATGGGTGGAAGCGATCCCATTATGAAAAGTGAATGAAGATGCAGTCATTGGCTTCTTACAAGAGAATATTATGACCAGGTTTGGGGTTCCAATTTCCCTAGTTTTTTATAATACATCTTACTTTTCATCGATTTATAAGCTTACTGAATTTTCTAATGATAAAAGAATGAAATTGCATTATTCTGCTAATTATTATCCACAAGGTAACAGATTAGCTGAATCAACTAATAAAAACCTTATTAGAATTTTAAAGAAAACTGTCATAGAAAATCAGAGAAGTTGGCATGTAGCTCTTCCAAATGCACTCTAGGCTAATAGGGTCACACCCAATAATTCCTTAGGCGTGTCACCTTATACTTTAGTTTATGGAAAGGAAGCTATTTTACCCCCGAAAATTTTATTGACATCTTCTCAATTATCCCAAGCGTCAAGAGGGTATAGTAATGAGGTTTTACAAGCTATAATTAATACACTACTGAAGCTAGAAGATTCTAGATATAAGTATAAGGAGAGGTTTAAGCACCAACAGGAGATGGTGAAGAGATGGTTTGGCAAACACAAGTCCGGGAAGGGAATATTTGAAGTAGGAGATTTCATTCTAAAATGGGATCACCCACATCATGAAAAGGGAAAGCATACTAAGTTTCAACATCTATGGATTTGCCCATTCCAGATTGTCGAAACGTTAGGCCCCTCAACATATAAGTTAAAGGATTTACAAAGGTGGGAAGAGAATCTTCCTGTCAATGCTTTGGTTCTCAAACCTTACTTTATCTAGTTCCTTAGCAGTCATTTGTACATAAATAAATCTTTTGTGTTTGCTTCGATTTATTTTAGTTGTGTTTTCTTTCTTTCTGTTGATTTATTTTTCTTTGCATTTGATTTATTTCAGTTTTTATTTTTCTTTATTTTAGTTTTATTTCAAATAAGCTAGCTCAGCTATCAGATATCTTTTATGTTTGGTGTCGATGCTGTCCGATCGAGTAAGCTTTTGTTTTCGATCGTTTCTTGTGCCGCAACGTTGGGAAGGTCATGCAAATGCATTGGTGGTTGATCTTTCATAGAGAATGTTGATAGTTGCGGCAGACTTATGTTTTTAGAACTGACACGCTCGAATATTTTCTTCTCTCCCTGTCGATACAGTATTCCGTTGATGAATACTTCGGCACCAAGTTTTCAACAGCCTTCAAGCTTTGCCCATTATGTAGGATCTAAACTGTATCACGTCTCTTTTGATTGGTATAATGGTTGTATTGTGACCTATCATGGATCGATAAGTAGCGCATCTAGGCCTCACGACTAGAATTTCTTGATTTAAAAGGTTTTTCTTCCCCTCCCTTTGGTTTTTCAACTCACCTGGCCATCCATGTTTATTTGTTGACCTAGTTTTCTCTAGCCAAGGTTTTTCTACCTACTCCCCATCCGTTCAGACATGGCTTGCTCACGGCCCTGGGTGCGTAATGATGAACCTAGGATGGCTTGAGTTTTGGACCGTCCATTCCTTACCTAGTTATTATCTGCAGTTATAGGGGTTTGTGAGGCCTTAAGCCTTGAAAGTCATGTGTTCTTTTGGTTTCTCACCTCGTCTCCTCATCAAAAGTATTGGCCCTGGTGTTCGGGGCCATGGAATCATTGTGTTTTTCCTCCAAGTTGTTATCTCACGAGCCATAAGACTCATAGAAAGGTCATACGTGGGTTTTCAAGGTTTTCTTGGTGATACTTGTTGTTGTGCTTGAAATGGCAGCTGGCCTGGGTTTGAACTCAATGCCTCAGTGAGATAATGATCTGGGATCTTATCTGAGAGAATAACATGCACAACAATAATCACAAGAGACACAAATAGTTTTCCTCGAGGAAACCATAAAGGAGAAAACCCTACAACTTCCTCAGAGATAGAATGAGCACCAATGGAAAAAGTAAAACACAAAAACACAAAGATGATCTCCGACAGATTTTCTCTCTCTCACTTATACGAGCTCCTCTTCTCTAATTCATGTGCTATAGTTGAGTGAGTGTGTGTTCCAAATAGAGAGAATCACTCTCTATTTATACTTTTTTTCCACTTGACATTTACTCTTACAGGGCCAACCTCATTAGCAGAGTCTAATAACCCTAATACCCCTCAACTATGGGGACTATTTCCCTGACTTACAACAGAGGGTTAACCTCAACTCAACTATGGGGACTATTTCCCCAACTTACAATGGAGGGTTAACCTCAATGAATTTACATGACTTTATTATATTAATTATTCACCTGATAGGAACATCGGGGTACAATGAAATACAATATAAGATATACAAGTGAATACATTCCGAAGTTACAAATACATCAACACTCCCTCTTAACTAGGAAGGTATTCTCTGGACACAGTTCATCAACACAAGTCTTCATCACTGGAACATCATCAAAGCTAGATCATCATCACGAGGTCATTATCATTGCTCTCGCTATATAGAGAAAATGGTGTTATCTCTTCAATTATACTCATCATAGGAAGTTCTATAGATCCAACCCATTTTCATGTTGGTTGTAGGCCTAGCCTCCATGTAGGTCCTCATCTTCTTCTGCACTTATATTTGACCATGGGAGGAACCAATCCTCTCACCATGTCAGAAAGGCACAGCGCTTACATCTGAACATGGGAGGAACTAATCCTCTTGCCATGTCAGAAAATCAAAGCACTCACATCTAACCATGGGAGGCCCAGCCTGCCACCATGGGAGGTCCAACCTGCCACCATGTCAAAAATGGAAAGCACCCACATCTAACCATGGGAGGCCCAGCCTACCACCATTTAAGAAACACGCAGCACTTACATCTAACCATGGGAGGTCCAACGTGCCACCATGTCAGAAAGGAAAAGCACTCACTTCTCACCATGGGAGGCCCAGCCTTCCACCATGTTAGAAAGTCACAGCACTTACATCTGACCATGGGAGGTCCAACCTTCCACCATGTCAGAAAGACAAAGCACTCACATCTGACCAAGGGAGGCCCAGCCTGCCACCATGTCAGAAAGGTGCAACACTTACATATGACCATGGGAGGTCCAACCTACCACCATGTTAGAAAGGCTCAGCACTTAAATTTGACCATGGGAGTTCTAACCTTACACCATGTCGTAAAGGCTCAACACTTACATCTAACCATGGGAGGTCCAACCTACCACCTTGTCAAAAAGGCTCTTAGACTCATCACTTCTCCTTGGAAGGAACCTCGATCTCGAGAACACCAAGCTTCTTTTTGAAGTACTCAAACTTCACTCCTACCATTTCTAGCATAGAATGACATCAGGGATGATTACATCTAAGGATAACATGTGAGCTTCTCCAGGACCGATTACATCTAAGGAAAACCTATGGGACCGTTTACGTCTGAGAAACCTAATATCTTCTCCAGGAATTTATGCTCAGACAACCTATCTCACCGGCTATGCTAGAACTCATCACTTGCTCTTTTGAGAGATATCGATCTGGATCACATACTAGAGCTTCATTGCTCCTCTTATGCTTTGGTTGTACTCAGTACCACGTAGGACTGCTTCCTGCTAAACTAAGATCTCACACCTGATCCCATATTGAAACAACGACCCCATACTGAAATAGTGACCCGAAGTGCTCTTCCTATCAATGGTATTGCTTTCCCAATCTGAATCCACATAACCCTCCAAGTTAATCTTCTGATTCACCTCATACTTGAGCCCATAATAAACTCTACCATTTAGGAACCTCAAAATATGCTTTGTATAAATTAAGTGAACATCTCTTGGATCTGTCAAGAACTGGCTCAATTTGTTCACATCAAAGCAAATATCTGGTCTCATATTCATCATGTACATCAATGACCCAATAATCTGACGATACATCGTAGAATCAAATGACTCTGATGAAGAATCCCTCAATAGCTTCAGGTTCAATGCCATAGATGTGGTCATGGCCTTGCATTCCATCATCCCAAACCTCTTCAGCATCTCCACTGTATACTTCCCTTGTCCAAGGGAGATTCCATCCTCATTTTGCCACACCTCCATGCCTAGAAAGTAGTGCATCATACCCAAGTCCTTCATCTTGAATTCAACAGTAAATGATCCTTCTTGCAACATTAATGAGTTCTAGTTTTCCTGTCAGGAACAAGTCATCAACATATAACAGGATAATCACTGGTATTCCACCTTCAACCTTGAAGTAAAGGTTGGAATCCACTTTACTCTCAATAAATCCTGGATCCATCAGTAATCTGCCCATCCTATCGTACCATGTTGAACCTCGGGATCTTCTACAGTCACTCCCTCTAAAGTGGAGCATCATTCTCCCTTTGCCTTTCGTACTCTATGTATTGAAACATTCTGTAATGGAGTGACAAGTAGCTTCCTCTACTACTAATATTCTATGTATCCATCTAGGGTCATTAGATACCAATATCCTCTATCTTAAACCTTTTCAAAACTTCTTCTCGCACCCATCTATGAGCTTGTCATCCTCTATGGACTTTCATCTTCAACCTTGTAGCAAAGGTTAAGATCTTCATCACTCTAGGTGATCTTCAAGATCCTCGTGTATGTGTTATCCCATGGGTGCCTTCTGACCTTGTACAAGGAATTCTTTAATTTTCACACATGATTCTACATGTCATGTGCCTCAACTCCCACTGGCTGTAAATGTCTCTTCGTAGTCTATGCCTTCTTTCTGTGAGAAGCCTCATGCTATGAATCTTGTCTTGTATCCCACAATGTTGTCATCTATTGCATGTTGCATCTTGTAGATCCATATGGAAGATACTATGGACTTCCCTTCATGTCTTGATACCACATCCTAGACATCATTCTTCTTGAACCGGTACACTCCTCCCCTTTCTTCTTGGCTATTTATTCATAGATGGAAGGTTTTGCATCAATGATGTCGCTCAACATGTCACATAACTGCGTTGTGTCTGAGACCTCTTTATTTCTTTGAAAGTATCGTCATATTATTCTTCATCTTGGATTATTTCTCAAACTACCGTCACTTGTTCTTCGGAATAAGTCCCATCCTTCTTTTCTTGTAAATGATTGTACGTCATTTTTCCTACAAGTCAAATGCACCATTTGTATGGTTAGAAAATTTTCATAAGGCATATTCATAATGGAAAATTATTTATGCATAAAGATATAATCATGCAACTATTTTAGCCAATACAACATTCATCCATATCTTATGGAAACTTTCTAACTGCCGTCCATCTCTACCTTGACATCATTGAGATTGTGCACTAATCCAATATGTCAACAAAGAGGTTTCATTCTAGATAAGTAGCAATGGAGAGTTGTATAGCACCATGGGCTACTTATCCATCACATGCATATTAGTAGTGTATTGTCATTAATGCAAACATTCTATCATGCATAGCACATAAACTGAATATAAACAAATGCATAACCAAATAATATCATGAAATGACAATTGAATACTTATCTTTATTCGTTTCGTGGGTAGACTCCTTCTTAAGCCTTTTGCTACATCATCTTCTTCATTCATGACATCATCATTTCTTATCCAAATGCTAAGACGGATAAGTGGTTCTTCAAGAATTGAGTCCTTCATATTCCTCATCACTTGAGGGATCTTCTTTGAATCGTGAGAGCTAGATATTTATTTTCTCCCATCTTCTTTTCTCTTATTATGAGTCGAGATTATTCTTGTGTGCGCTCTTCCAAAAGTTTGTTGAAGGTAATCACTTCCTTTTGGCACACATTCCTCAAATGAATGAATCCCATGATCCTGGGAGGCCATTCAAGGTGGTTATAACAATATCTTATTCTTCTTTGATTGTTTCGTCATAGCATCGAACGCTTCCTTTTGGTGTCTTCAAGGATGACACATGAGGGATGAGATGATCTTTAATAGAATATACAATGATTCTCTTGGCTCTATCCTTAGCCTCATCTCCCTCTGGATCCTAGACCTTTTTTACTGAAATACTGATCCAAGTCAATTTATTCAAGGATCATAGAGGTCTTATACTTCCATACTTGGAAGTTTTCAACCTCACCAAGCTTTTCATCAAGCTGGTATGATAGGTCATTTTGAAATGAGAACCTCAAATGTAAATAGCAAAAGATTAGATCTTACCGATTTGAGGTGTCCATCCTGGTTCCAGATCTAACTGATCTATGGTTTGTCATAGAAACCCTAATTTTCAAAACTTGGAATCTTTCAGATCTGATTCGATATAAATATGTGGCTCCTCAAGGCGATCAGAGAAGTATACTCATTTTCCCAAAACTGTGATAAAAAATGTAAAATATATAATGCCCTAGTTTTCTTCAATTTCTTCTACATAATTTCCTAGTATTGTTTTTGCAATCTATCTGAAAGTACAGCTCCTCTATGTCTGAAACTTCTCCCTGAAGTATAATCTTATGTCCTCTTTCCAACACTACAGGTTTGAGTAGAATGGGTTTCACCATTTGGGACTTATGAGAGTTTTCCCAAGGTGAATTATTTCAGGATTGTTCAGCATAGCGAACTTGTACTTACTACCAAGTGTCACTATTTCACCTTCAAGGTATGAAAATTTTACCACATGAAGTACAGTCCATGTCCTATTTGGAACATCTTGCGAAATTTCATTTGGACCTTTGTATCCCTAGATATATCAATTCTCCCAAGGTGTCATGTTTAGGGATGAATCCTCGGATAGGCTGGAACCCTGATTTGGAGGAATCATATCTCCCATAATATAGCGAATTTGAGGCTGAAAATTTTACATGAGGTAAACTAGGAATTTATCTTCATCCTGTAAACATTTGGGCTCCTGATAATTCTCCAATATCAATATATAGTGAATGCACAAAAATGACTAGTTTTAGTCTTTTAGAGTTTTCAGGTCTGAGGTCAAATTAGGGTTTGACTTTCCAGGAGTTTTACCCAACCAAAATTTTGATCTCTATCTCTTAATTTCTATTTTGAGGAGGATATAAATCCTATGTTGGGCTCACTTAAAAATTCCTCTTATTTGAAAAACCCTAATTTCCCGCAACAGTGACATGTCAAAAACTGAAAATGCTCGGAATCGAATTCTGCTTCGACAAAAAGATGCGCCCTTAGCCTAGCCTCCTTTTGTTGATGATCTATGGAGGGAGACCCAAAAAGTAAGAATCCCTAGCTTTTGCAGCTGCACAGTGTCTTCTTTCAGAGAGGCTTTGATTCCATGTTATATTTTCATCTTTTAGTCAATATGATCTAGGATCTTATCTAAGAGAATAACATGCACAGCAATAATCACAATAGACACAAAGAGTTTTCCTTGAGGAAACCATAAAGGAGAAAACCTCGCAACTTCCTCAGAGATAGAATGAGCACCAATGGAAAAATTAAAACATAAATATGATCTCCAACAGTTGGTGTCTCTCTCTCACTTGTGCAAGCTCCTCTTCTCTCCCTCATGTGCTATAGTTGAGTGAGTGTGTGTTCCAAATAAAGAGTCTCACTCTCTATTTATACTTGTTTTCCACTTGACGTTTACTTTTACAGGGTCGACCTCACTAGGAGAGTCTAATAACCCTAGTACCCCTCAACTGTGGGGACTATTTACTCAACTTACAACGGAGGGTTAACCTGAATTCAATTGTCGGGACTATTTCCCCGACTTACAATGGAGGGTTAACCTCAAAGACTTTACATGACTTTATTATATTAATGATTCTCCCAATAGGAACATTAGGGTATAATGAAATACAATATAAGATATACAAGTGAATACATTTCGAAGTTACAAATACATTAACAAAACGGTGGACTAGGCCGCCACCACTAAAATAGATTTAAACATTCCTTTAATTCTAAGGTAGTCGGGATGCTAACCGAACAAATTCCCCATTCCAAATGATAAATGATCTAATTCGGAAGGGTTATTGGGGAGAATCCCTACTGTCGGTACCTGGGATTTTCCAGGCATCAAAAAATCCTAGAAAGAGTGTTGTGGTAGCTCTATATACCATTTTGCAGCAACACATGTGAGGTTTCTCTGAAATAGTCGTAGATGGATTGAACCGTCCATCAGAGAATTGGATGAACACCATAGATGAAAATTCAACACATGGTTCTTAGGGTATTCACTGGATTCGCCATCAAACTTTGGTATATTCAAAGGTAATTTGACTAGAATGGCCGGCTATGAGGGATCATGATGTATATGGTCGTTAATCAATCTGGACAGATCTAGCAGATCTAATGTAGCCAGAAATGGAAATCATTGATTGGGTTGAGGATATTGTTAATACTGGTATGGAATTTGCGTACCAGTTGAACCATAGGTAGATTGATAAATGGGGATAGACGATGCCCCCACAGCCAGCTGATTTGGTGATTGGTTACTAGAAGATCCACTAGGTGGTGGGCCTCCAGGAGGTGGTCCTCCAGGTGGTGGTGGTGATCGTCCAGGTGGTGGACCTCCGTAAGGTGGTCCTCTAGGTGGTGGTCCTCTGGGTGGTGGGCCTCTAAGTGGGGGTCCTCCAGATGTTGGCCCTCCAGGTGGTGGGCCTCTAGGTGGTCCACCAGGTCCAATGGATCCTCCATATCCCCCTAGATCCTCTAGATCCTCCCGATCCTCTCAAGGGTCCTCCAGGTGGTGGGCCTCCGGGTGGACCACCATAGCCTCCAGTAATGTTTACAAAATATCCTCCATAAGATGGGACATTAGGAAAATTCGGTTGTCCCCATTGGACAAACACATTTCCAAGGTAGGGCATTCCGAGATAGACTACCGCCGATGGTGTTGGATGGTAAGCTTGATGAACCATGGGTGGTTGACTCTTAGGATAAGTATATCCCCAATAAAGTAGAGCAATGGCAGGTTGGATCCATGAGGATCCTCCCTGGCCAATAGGACGTACAACTCTAGTGGTATTAGTGGGAGGAATGTCCATCGCTAGTGGTCCAGTAGGTAAGTTTTTTCCCATACTAGAAACAGTCCCAGGTGTAGAAACTAACGGAGAAGCTGAAACAGATGGGGATTTATGATTGGGAGAGGGGGTCTGAACTGGATTTTGACTAGAAGTTGTGGTGTGAACTGGATTCTGAGTAACAAAATTTTAGGTCTATGACTCTAGAAGAAGAGCTACTTGAGTTGGTGATAGGGGATGATACCCAAGTGGAGTTGTTCTTGAAGGATTGGGAAGAGGAGAAATACTTCTCCTCCTCGAATTTTCTGCATTTTTTAACTCTTTTGTGTGTTCACACCATATGTGCAAATGCTCAATATATCCCTGGAAAAACTCTTCATTTGACGGAGCACTCTCAAAGCGTCTCATTAAAGGGGAAAATATAGATGGCTCTGGTTCAGTTGTAGTAGTTCCATATTCACCAATGTATTTTCCTATAGAGGTCTTCCAAAAAGGAGCATTTGGACCATATTCTACTTCTGTAGCTTCATCAAGTGGATGGTTGAATGACCAGTTGGATGAGCCGGCTTGACCCTTCATCCAAAATCAAAGGGGTGGGTCAAGCGAAGGAGGAAGTTAGACCAAAGGATTATCATAAACAGAGAAATATTCTCTAGTTTTAGTAGCTATATTATTTTCAATATGAGAATCAGCAGAAGCTGGTTGTTCCATGGTTTCACCTTCTTGTCCTTCCACGGAAGGAGGAAAGTCAGGCGGTAAAACCTGCAGTCTATGAGAACATCACCTCACAAATTTCTTAGCCAGGGTGGTGGTTGAATTTTTCTACCTTAGGTCAACAAAGAAGAAAGTCACACACAAACAAACCTACACAAGCTAAGGCTACAAGAAAACTTAAATGACGGGATGGGTTGAAGATAGTCGGTCTCTCACCAGGATTTTCAAGTTTTTGCAACTTGCTATATACCACAGGGTCCAATAGTGAAGAAAGACAAGGAATATTAGGATCGTCCCTTTCCTAAACACTTGATTACCTAGACGACACATGTGTAGTAGCTCCCCGAGTGTTGTTCTCGGTGTATTGCTGCTACAAGATGGCCAAAGGGATTTTCTCATATGGTTTGGGAATCCTAGTAGGGTCTCCCAATATATACAAGGTATGTGGGAGCTCAAATCCGTATTAGTATTGTCTAATGCACAATCATTTGAATGGGGCCCTCCGATATACAATCGAGTACATGAAGTACCTTTCAATATACCTCAAGGGTACATGAAAGGTCATTCTATATATCGACGATACGTAGAGGAACCATGCAGACCCCGGATTGCAGTGCATGCATGTAACAACAACTCCTATGTTTAAATACGCAGGAACACAAATCTACCCTATCACTCAAGTTTCTATAAAATTTAATCCTAAAGCTACCGTTTATTTATCTGAATGATAAATGAATGTTTGTGAGGTATTTTCTCCAAGATGCAAATTTTAATCTATATGTGATGCACTTCTTTTCTTCAATGATAACTATCTAGAGTAGGGAAGAGACAATTTCTTTTAGATTCGAAATCACAAAAATTCAATGCTACTTTCACCAACTCAAAACAAGACCTAACAAGCAATTCTTTAAGAATTTATTCAAACAAAAAAAAATTCACCACTAAGAATTTTAATTCTCTCAATCAAGAAAAGAAAACGAAGCCTCTATTTTTTTTATCAAAATCAACTCTACTCAATCGCACCAAAAAGATTCACTTTCCTAAATCATCATGCAAACCAAAAATGGACTTTTCAAAGCAAAAACAAGACAAGATAACTAGTTTCTTTTTATATTTTCAAATGTGATTTTGAAACATAAATGACACAAAGCAGTTTAAAGAAAACTAACTTAATGAGAGGCTAAGATTTATTTTTTCCAACAAATCCTTTCAGAGAGCAGACCACACCAATCAATGAATCCAAGATTGATTTTCACACAATTTCTTTCACTATGAATTTTTCAATAATAAAGAAGGTGAATGTTTTGAAACTCAGCTCATCGGATAAGAATCAGCTTATTAAAACCACCAGACTCAATAAATCACAAAAATCAAGCAAATCACACTGGAATTTTTTAGAGGAATAAAAACATGAAAAAATAAAAATGCAAGCAGTTCAAAGGACCTACCTCGATGCACAGAGGCAAGCTGCACCAGAGCGTTGTAGGAGTACCGACGCTTCTTTCCCACTGAAATAGGGCATCGCCGGTGTCTTGTGTAAACTGCAGAAAGGAACAGTCGGTGCTGAACACCAAGAGGAAAAAGGAACCTATGAGGTAACGGCGCTCTGTTAGAAAAATATAGGTGCGTCAACGGATCTAAAGATGAAAAAAAGTAAATATCTGCAAAAGAAACCAAAAAATGGGATGATCTAGACTGACAAGAGTAAAAACAACTTCCAAACAGAGGCAATTAACAGAGCAATAAGATAGATCGCTTACCTTATCAGTTGAAATGAGCTAAGAAAGAGAATGTAAACTTCATAAGTGAGAAAGTTACCAATAGTTGTAGATATAACTGGATTTGCTCCAGATCTGACTGGATCTACCCCATATTTGACTGGACTAATATTTTCCCAGTATGATCTCCAATTTTCTTTCAAGGAATTTTGCAACCGGTGCAGACACCACTTGTTCCTCTACCCTGTAAGACACAAGTGTAGAACAAAATATAACAGTAGCATATCCTTCCCCTAGACAATCAATTTGATCAACATGAAACCAAAATCATACCTCATATCTAAGTCCTTTCGTCCTTGTTCCAAAATTCCTTCTTGCAAATTTCAGTACCTGCAAAAGAGATTAAAAGACAAAAGCACAAAGTGAGAGCATCATGACAAATCAATCATCTATGTTAGTGATAAAGGAGTCTAACAACATTTAACTGATATTAACAAACATTAAATACAGGAAAGGGGAACGCTTTTGTATTAATATTGAAGAGAGTAATGTTACAACCATAAATCCTTGATGTTGCTAGCTTTATCCTCTACAAAAAATCTACAATACTTCGCACTTACAACAATCTCTTCACACATAAGCTCACTCTATCTTTCCTCTAAACCAGATCTCAGTCCAACAATATAAGGATGCTTTCTTTGGCCTCCCCTCACTCACTCCATGAAGGCTTCATTTATAGGCAAAATATGATGAGATTTACTTAGGGAATGCATAGGAGGTGATCCCAACAGGAGAGGAAGGCGAATGCCACCTCTCTCTAGTTAGTAGGACCAAATTCCACATAGGCTTTCACAAGAAAGCTTCTAGAATGTTCTTTTTTTCATGTTTTAGGCTGATCGAGGCACTTGGCTTCAGGTGAAGAAGCATCGGTGCCTTTTTCTCAACAAGGAAAAGTGTCGATGATGCCTACTGCCAAAAGATAAACAAGAGTCGGCGCACTTTGATCCACTAGACAGAGCACCGACGACACTCTGTCATAACTGGGGGAAAGCATTGGCCTCCCTAAGGATGGAAAAAAAATTCCAAAGGAATCTTAGGATAGGCTTTCTAAAAGGAAAATAGGCAACTATGGAATTTTCAAGTGCAACAATCTCAAATGCATACCACCTACGTTCTATCATCATGGTATTCTTCCAGGATATTTGGCATCATTAAGACAACCCATAACATAAACTATGCAAGAATCTCCTAGGAGCACACTCAGTGCATTACATCTCTACACAGTAAACTTGCATTCTACCAGTAAAGGTGAACCGCCTAGGTGCACCTCACATGATTCATGACCTTATCATATCCAACATGGGAACACACATATATAGATATATATGTAAGGGCTAATTACGACCAAAGAACTTGCTACACCTGGGATTTTACATCCCATGTCAACCTCAAGGACTTACTACATCTGAAAAAACTGTGTCCAATATCTTTTCCGTTCAGACAACCTTCAAGGTGTATTACATTCGATTAACCTATGTGCCACTCCAAGGCTATTTTTACACTCGAACAACCCATAGGATTTATTACATCCGAATAACCCACGTACCATGCCATGACTCATATTTACTTTCAAATAACCTGTATCAAGACTTATTCCATCTGAATAACCTATGTACCATGTCAAGGCTCGTTTTTACATTCGGAACCTATCTTAGGACTGATTACGTCTAATTAAACTGTGTATCACGTCGGGACTCATATTTACACTCAGAAAACGTACAGGACTAATTACATCCGAGCAACCTGCTACACCAGGTTCTTTTCCGCTCGAACAACCTGTCTCATTTCCCATGTGATATATCATGCATAACCGTATTCTGGTCTCTCACTATTTATATCATAGAAACATATCAGTACTGATTACATCCAAGGATAACCTGCAAGCTTCTCCAGGACTTATTACATCCAAGGAAAACCTACATGGCTGATTACGTCTAAGAAACCTACGTTCTTTGTCAAGATTTTACACTCAGACAACTTGTCTCTCCAGCTATGATAGAACTCATCACTCCCTCTTTCCATGGGTCTCTCTCTAGACCACAACAAGTCTTTCTCTGAATTACTCGAACATCACTCTGGCTAGAGGCTTGGTAAACACATCAACTATCTTCTTGTCCGTTGCCACATACTGGAGCTTCACTACTCCTCTCAGCACCATATCCTTGATATAGTGGAATTTGATCACTATGTACTTCGACTTGTCATGGAACAAACGGTTCTCTGATAGCTTCACACAACTTTGATTGTCACAAAAGATACAAGTCACATTTAACTACATATCAAACAAATAAGAACAAAGCTTTCGCGGCCACACTACCTCTCAACTAGCTGAGCAAGTGACAACATACTCTGCCTTAGTTGTACTCAACGTTGTGCATGATTGCTTCATGCTAAACCAGGAGATCAATTTAGATCCCAAACTAAAGCAGCAACACAAAGAGCTCTTCCTATCAGTGGAACTGCCTACCCAATCTGAATCAACATAATCGTGTAGGTTAATCTTCTTATTCGCATCACACTTGAGCCCATAATCCATTGTACCTTTTAGGTACCTCAATATAGGATTTGCAGCCATCAGGTGAACATGTATCAAATTCTTCAGGAACTGGCTCATGGTGTTAACAAGAAAGAATATGTCAAGTATTGTATTTGTCATATACATTAATGAGCCAATCATTTGACGATACATTGTGGCCTCAACCGACTCAGATGAAGCATCACACAGAAGATTCAAGTTTGATTCCATAGGTGTGGATATTGCCTTGTAGTCCAGAATTCAAAATCTCTTCAGAATATCCACTGTATACTTTCCTTAACTAAGGAAAATCCCATCTTCATTTTTCCACACCTCCATCCCTAATAAATAGTGCATCATCCCTAGGTATTTCATCACAAACTTTGTAGCAAGTCTCATCCTTGCATCTATAATGAGTTCATCTTCTCCTATCAAATACAAGTCATCGACATCTAGCAGGAGAATCACTGGTCTTCCACCTTCAACCTTGAAGTAAAGGTTGGACTTTGCTTTACTCTTGGTAAATCCTTGGCTCATCAGGAAGCTATCCATCCTTGTGTACCATGTCCTCGTTGCATTTTTCAATCCATATAATGCCTTCTTCAAGTTGCACACATGAGTCTACATGTCATGTGTCTCGAATCCTAGTGGTTGTTCCATGTACACTTCCTCCTTGACTACACCATTCACAAATGGTGTATTGACATCCATCTAGTGTATCTTCCATTTCATAACTGCAACTAAGGAAAGTATTGTCCTAATGGAAGTGTACCTCACCATAGGTTCAAATGTCTCTTCGTATTCTATGCCTTATTTCTATGAGAAGCCTCGTGCTATGAATCATGCCTTGCATTTATCGATGCTTCCATCTACAGTATGCTTGATCTTATAAATCCACTTCAAATTCACAATAGACTTCTTTTTCGATCTCAAAACTATCTCCCATACATCATTCTTCATGATCGAATGATACTCCTCGATCATGGAATCCTTACATTCTTTATTTTTTGAAGCCTATTCATAGGTGGAAGGTTCCTTTTCAATGATGTCAGACAAAAGGGCCACATAGTTATTGTAAGGATTTGGCCTTTTCATTTCTCTATACATTCATTCTGGAGCGACATACCTTTCTGCTTCATGTATGAGCTCCCATTCCCATCATGGTTTCCTCTTGTAGGAGTCCTTCTCAAGAAGTATATCTACCGGTTCTTGTGGTTATTTCATGTCATGGTATTCATGGACTTCTAGAATTTGTTCTCCAATTTTCATATCTCAGACTCTCGTTTCTTCGTGTTCCTCAACCTCTTGAATAGGTAACCTCATGGATCTTAAGTATGTCGAGTCTTCATCAAAGTTTACATCTCTATTGATGTTGATATTCTTGAATCCTTGGAAGTATATTTGGTAGGTATTTTATGTATCATTGTATCCTACGAATATACCCTTCCTCCCATAAGGATTGAGCTTGGTCCTTGATCTAAAAATCTTCAGGATATTTTTAAACATTAATTTGCATGCAAAAACTATATGTTAATTACCCATAAACAAGCTTAAAATGAAAATTTAATGCTTAAAATCAATCACATAAGCAAATAAAAGAGATATGCAAACCATAAAATGAAGATAACGGCTGATAACGGATTTCAACCCTCCTGGGCTATGTCCACCAGCCACTTCCAATGGGAAGGATAATATTATTAGTCTTCAAGATCTTACAAAATGAGTGTTCTGGAAACACTTTTGTTTTCTGTCAATCTGAAACAAAAATAAGCAACACCACTGAACTCCTTGCGAAATTACGAGAAAAATGAGTATAAAGTTGATCATATATTTCTGAGACCTCCGCTGGCACACAAAACGTGACACGATTCCTGCAAATAAGACAAACGAGTACAATTTGTACGGATTCACCTCAATATTCGAGCCCATTAATGGCTTGGACTCCTCTATATATGTGCTTGTACCCTGCCTCGTACTATGTGCAACCCTTGCATGCTGTAAAACTATGAACTTGAACTTTCATGACTCGAAATCGTGGTCATTTATAAGTTTTTGGCACTTGAAAATTAAAAATTTTAAGCGTCGCTTACCATGCAATGGTGGGGTGGTGCCCAAATGGTAAAGCACAATGCTCTTTGGCAAGAGTTCCATGGGTCAAATTCATGGGCCTATCCTCCCTCCAGTGTCTTTTGAAATGTGGCGCATATAACATATGATCACGTTATATTATGGTTTCGATTTGGTTTAACACATGGATGTGGCGCATATAACATATGATAACGTTATACTATGGTTTCGATATGGTTTAACACATTAACATATGATCATGTTATATTATGGTTTCGATGTGGTTTAACACATGGATGTGGCGCATATAACATATGATAACGTTATACTATGGTTTCAATATGGTTTAACACATTAACATATGATCATGTTATATTATGGTTTCGATATGGTTTAACACATGGATGTGGCGCATATAACATATGATCACATTATATCATGGTTTTGATATGGTTTAACACATGGAGCGTTTGTTGTGATATGGCTCCATGTTAATGTGTTGTTTAACACATGTTTTATAACATATAACTTGGTTCTATAAAATTCGAATGGGGGCCTTGTTGTTGGCATGGGGTCGACCCTCGACCCCGCCCCATTTTAAACCATTATTACAATTCAACAATAATTATAACTTCTACCATATGCCTATTAAGTGCCATTGATGGGGAAGTTGGCTAATAAAGCAATACAAAGTCATTGGTGGGTTATGGAGGTTTTGGGATTGAATCCCATAGACTCCATTCCAATTTTACCATAGAACACATAAACCGTTTTGTTTATCCTTTTAAACCATTTTTTACTATTTATGTCGAAACTTCACCTATTGATAACTTCTGCATCTAGAGTTCTTTTTGCTCGAAACAAGCGCTACCAGAAAGTTATTAACGATATATTCATCCCTGTAATCTTGAATTTACATTTTGAAGACTTTAACTTCGATCGCCGATGAGATGATCCTAATCCTGGATCAAAACTTCCCACTAGAAATATTTTGGACCACCAAAATCCTGAATCATTCAGAATTCAAGCGAGAAAATGTTCATCTCACTAGTCATGAATCACCTGTACATTATTCCTGGAACCTATACATTTGAATCGGCATAACAACAATAAACACTGCGTTGACATGGTTAAGTACAGTAATACCTTTTTACACAAAATCTTCTTTCAATATTATAGGAACAAACCATATATTGTTGATCAGTAATAAGTTGAATATCAACATTGAACATATGAAAGAGATTGTTCCCATATCATGTTGATTTTTTACCATAGAAACATTATCAACCAAAATAGGCGCATTGTAGTGAAACGACACTTCCTTTTCATGCTTAGGATTCTTTTCCACCTTACATTGCATAGACATAAGTGTCAAATTCCACTTGCATTAACAACCCTTTTTAATTGTTGTATAGTGCCCAATTATTTGTTGTTTTTAAATGTATGTGAATGCATTATGTACTCAATTCCTACTTTACACAAGTGATATTGATTATGTTCTCTGTAGAAGATCGATTTTCGATCATACAAGTATGGACTACCCAACACAATTCCACAGATATCTAGTGGAACCACATCAAATTCAACCTCATCTACAAATGTATATATAATTGCAAGATCACACTATTTTGTTAGTTGCAATATTTTATCTTTGCATACCCATCCTAATGGATAAGGTTTCTTGTGTGGTTTTATTGTTAATCCAAATTTCTTAACCACTTCTTCTTAAATGTGATTAGCTTAGGATCCACTATCTCTAAGTGTGTCGATTTTAATTTGTTTCGTAATCACCCTTATATGAAACAATGCATTCCACTTTTTATCTTTAGAACTAACATGATATTTGGAAGTAGAAGCAAATAAAGAACCGATGTTAGAGTCATTACCAACAATATCTTTACCTTTCACACCTACTATTTTTATCTTTGATTCATCCTCAGAATCTGATCCAAGGTCCTCACCGATAATCGTGGCCTTTTGCTTCCCTTTCTGATCCTTAAACCACTTCGGTTTTAGTTTTGGATGTAGTACCAAACACGTTTCCTCTTCATGCCCTTTATTTTGACAATGTGAGCATGTAGGCCTCTCATCACCTTTCCTCATTGTAGTTGCATGCTTGCCTTTCCATTTTTACTTGTGTTCTTTTCCTGGCTATATTTAGATGAAGGAACGTCATGAACACTCTTCCCTTTGGATTCAATGTGTGTACCTTGCACAGATACCTAGTCAAAGTTAGAAGGATTAAACATAAGTATTGTATGACGCAAAAAACTATGTAATCCTCCAATAAACTTGAGAATATTTTATTGAGTGTAAAGAGGTATACCCAAAATTAAAGCTCTCTTTCTGAATTCCTGAGTGTACTCTTGTACGTTTTGACCTTTACCTTGCCTTAAGTTTTTCCAATCCATCGTGCCTTTTTGTATGTATCCTAATGAATAAAATTTCTTTTTTAATGCAGCAATAAATTCATACCAGGAAGAAATAATTTTACCTTTTGTAAGGAGTTCTTCCTGTGTCTTAATTTCCCACCATATGAGTGCGGTGCCTCCAAGACGAAAAGTAGCGCATTATCATCTGCAAGCTTATGAATCTTGCAATACACTTCAATATTCCTGAGCCAATCATCTAGTTTTTCTGTATTAAGTTCACCACTATATGTGGGAAATTCAAACTTAATATCAAGTTTTAAATAAGGTATATCATACTTATCCTTCTCAGGTTGTTTCTTTAGATTTGAAGAAGCAACACTAGAGCTTTCAGAAGAAGAAGAAGAAGATGGAGAAGAAGGTTCGGAAGGGCCTTTTCCTTTTTCCCAAGCATTATCCTTTGCTTTCTCCTTCTTCATGTTCTTCTTTTCCAACCTCTCTTGATAATCTGCAAACAACTTTCCTACTATGTCTTCCATCTGATAGAAAGCCTTACGAAAGACCTTCTCATCTTCTCCTTGATAGTATTCATTTGTCATTTTCTCTCTTCGATGTGCACGTCCAATTTTTGGATTAAAAGCTTCAAGTACACCTTCACCTTGCTTTAGCCTGGATCTTGTTAACATAAACTCACAATGAAATGGTTAAGATGCTCTGATACCAAACTTGATCTGAAAATATTCAGGATCATTTTAACCATCAATTTGCATGTAAAAATTATATGTTAATTACTCATAAATAGTCTTAAAAAATGAATGCTTCAAAACAATCACATAAGCAAATAAAAGAAATATTCAAACCATAAAATGAAGACAACATCTGATAATAGAGTTTACCCCTCTTGGGATATGTCTGTGGGCCACTTCCAATGGGAAGGTCAACCACATTAGTCATCAAAAGCTTACAAAATGAGTGTTCTAGAAACACGTCTATTTTTTGTTAGTTAGAAATAGAAATAAACAACACCACTGAACTCCTTGCAGAATTATGAGAAAAATGAGTATAAATTTGACCATATGTGCCTAAGATCTCCTCTGGCACACAAAATGAAACAAACTACCTACAAATGAGACAAAAGAGTACAATCTGCATGGATTCCTCCTCGGGATCCAAGCCAATTAATGGCCTGGGCACCTCAGGATCTATGCATATACCCTAAGGCTCATGCTCTGTGCAACCCCTACGTGTTGTAAAAATCCAAACTTGAACTTTTATGGCTGGAAATCATGGTCATTTATAAGTTTTGCCGCTTACAACTTAAAAAGTTTAAGTGTCGCTTACCATGCAACGATGGGGCAGTGCCCCAATGGTAAAGCACTGAACTCTTTGGGAAGATTTTCTGGGGTCAAATTTACAGGCCTCTCCACCATCCATGCTCTTGAAATACGGAGCATATAACGTATGATCACGTTATATTATGGTTTCAATATGGTTTAACACTTGGTGCATTTTTTATGATGTGGATAAGGTTTGTTGTGATATGGTTGATAACATATAACTTGGTTCTATAAACTTCGAATGGGGGCCTTGGTGTTAGCATGGGGTCAATGGCTAAGCCCTCAACCCTGCCCCATTTTCAACCATTATTTGAATTCAACAATAACTATAACTTCTACCATATGCCTATTAAGTGACACTAGTGGGGAAGTTGGCTAGTGGAGCGATACGAAGTCTTTGGAGGGTTATGCAGGTATTGGGTTCGAATCCCATAGAAACCATCTACGTTTTACCATAGAACACATAAACGATTTACCTTTTACTATATAACACATAAACCCCTTTTTTATCCTTTTAAACCATTTTTTACCATTCCTGTCAAAACTTCAACTACTGATAACTTCTGCATCCGTAGGTATTTTTGCATGAAACAAGCGCTACCAAAAATATCTTGATGAGATATTCATCCCTATAAGATTGAATTTACATTTTGAAGACTTTAACTTCGATCGACGATGAGATTATTGTCAGAACCCCAAATTTTCCGAAAAAATTAAAATTTTCAAAATACAGATAATTTTCATCAATGCAGTAAACTAATTATTTAATTAGATATATGTTACTGAATTCATTATCTGAATTATCTATTTGGTTATGTTTTAATGTTAGAATAGTTCCTTTTTAGTTTATTGACTTGTTTTCTCTTTGCGACCACAAGGTGGGACTGTCATGAACTTCTGGGCTTACTTAGGTTTCGAGCTAATCCAGAAAGTTTTCCTGTTCTTACAGACTGCAGGTAAGAAGTTCGGGTGATGCTTGTCAAAATTCTAAAGTGTTTAATTACAAGTTCCTCGCAAAATAAAAGCTCAATAAAGAAAATAAATGCTAGCCAAATTCCAAAGTTTATCAAGGTAAAAACATTAAACTGTCTTCCTTTTTAGGACTCTTAAGGGATGTGATTCAGTTCTAACATTAATGGTTGTAACTGTCTTCTTTCTAGTAGACGTAAATTTGTAATTCTTTAAAGCTTTACTGAACTATTTGATGTCTATCAAGGTTATCGACTGCAAAAATGCCTCAATTTTTTCTTTACAAGCAGCTGTAAAAAAAAATAGCAGAGTTAATAAGTCAAGAATCTAAATTAAAATGTGCACAAATACATTTACATCCAAATGGATTGGATTAATGTAAGTGATAAGAGCGTAGTGTAAAATTAATAAAGAGTTTATACACCCAAGCTCTTACTTCAATTACTTGAAGTTTAAAGGGATTACTACTTTAATACAAGCTACCTTTAAAGGATTTGCATTAGCAGTTAAAGATTTGAATTTCTTTGCACATCATTTGCTTGGGAACTAATATCTATTTTAAGGCCAACATATCGTTAATAGCTAGAAGCCAAGCTTCTTTAACATTTCAAGACTTACTATACTCAAATGCAAACTTATTTAGTTTAATAATTATACAATCCAGCAGTTGGAGATTAACTTTGACCAAAGGCTATTTATTATAGATTGATTCTACAGCTTCTTTTATAACATCCTATAGCATACACTCAGATTAAGTATAGTTATTGGTTGAGCTATTACTTTACATTGTATACAGATGGTGCAAGGTATGAGAACAAGAGGTCAAAGAATACACCATGTTCAAAATCAATTTATAGCTTATCTTTGTTTTAAAGTTCTATAAGCTTTATAAAAAATATATCTCCCTTACTTATATTTATGAACTAAGGTAAGTATTTTTTTATAGCATAGAGAGCAAGGTTTTTAACAAGGACCGCGCCATCATAAAGCTATTATTTACCCTTGATCTATGCTTACAAACTAACATTATAAGCCTCCCTCATAAAAATATATGCTAGGTCACGCAAGGGGTAAGATCCAGATTATGATACACCCTAATCATCGTTCTAAAGTTTACTTGATTGGAATTTTTATAATGTGCAGGTCAGTTGACAAATGGCACCACGAACCTTGTAGAACCTTCCCATGCATGATTTGGATTACGAATTATTGGGATAAATGTTCGTTGTAAACTATATTGTTCCCACCCACTGCATGCCAATTATTAAACTGTCAACGTCGGCTTGTCCCAGCCAAGTGTTTGAAGGTTCAAAGGGGTAGTCTCGAACCCTAGTTGACATTCTTTCATCGCCTTCGGGCCTCCGGCCGCTCTGCAAAAACCTTCCTGTCGGCACCGTCGCTTGCAATGTTTGTTAGCAGTCTTTTTGTTGGTTATACTCCTCATAGGCTCATCCAAAGCACTGCAAAGAAGTGTTGTAACCAAAAGTTTGTTTGTTTGAGCATAGGTCAGTAATTTTTCTTCAGGGTTTTGCCATCTTGTACGCATAGTCCTGAATTCTTTAACTGTGAAGAGTCCCCACCTTTTAGCTTGGTGTTACGAGTCGTGGCCTTTTGACTCAGGGTTGTTGTGCAAAGGGTTTCAATGCATAGTAGCACCTCTAACAAAATTTGATGTGCCGACCCGAGCCTAAACAGTTGTTGCACTTGTTGTTTTCATTCTCAGTCGTAATTGGTTGCTTGCTAGGTGGTAACCTCCTTCCTTATTGTTGCAATAAAGGGTTTCCTTCTCCTCGCGCTGGTGATTGCCCTTCTGGTTGTGGGTGATCGTGCTTCCGTCAGGTTCTAGGTAAGAAAATTATCCACCCTCCTGTCACACTTCGCAGTTTATGAATTTGATGTATGAATAATATTTTGTTCACTGGTTTTAATATTATCGTGCTTCTTTATTTGTAGGTGATGACTTGCCTTCAACTGCGAGGCTGGTGTGAGACCGTGGTGACTTGCTATTTATCGGTAAGCCTAGTTTAACCATGGCATTTTCCTCCTTGTTGGTCCCTTGGGGACAGTCGTGGGTTGGTCTTCATGACCTAAAACCCTCGTGGTTTCCTTGGTTCAAATAAATGGACCCATTCGCTGTTGTTTAAGAGGTTAAACCCTTCATTTTAGTATGGGATCTTCGACTGAGGCCGAGACTGTGATTTTTGGTTTTTATTTGATTAATGTGTAATATATATATATATATATGTAAATACTGGATAGGCTGTAAAAGCCTTACTTTGTAGATCTTGTTTAAAGCCGAGAGGCTTAAAGGAGTTAGACTTTTTCCTTTATTTAACTCCATGTAAACTTTGATTTTGGTAGGGTTTTACCCTTAACTCGAAAACGTAAAGCTGTCTATACAGACTTTCTGAAAATCTTTTGTTTACAATACAGTACTGAAATTTATTTGTTTTATGTATATTATAATTCAAGCTCAACAGAATGAGCATATCTAAGTTCTGTTACTTAGATTCCTGTAACCTATTACATCCGAATTTAAACTCTGTAAATTATAAATTATTTACTATTAGGGTTTATGTACATTGTCCTTTTTATTAGATTTCTTTATTATAAAAGGATTTATAATAGAGTTTATAAATGTGGTTAAGTAGTTTATACCCTTCAGAAAATAGGTTCTTTATGTTTTTAATGAAGTTCTTGTGTAACTGCCAGTTAATCTTTGAGTACAAAATTTGTATACTTTAATTCATGTTTACAAAATGAGATAAGAATCATTACTCTAACTACATAATAATGATGTTCCTCTACTTTGTATATTACCTGCATACTTAGTTCCTGTAAGTATATAAATAGAAAGTATATTGTTATTTATTATAATAAGGATGTTATCTTACCTATGAGTACTATTGCTTCCATAGTTATTTATACTTAGCTTAATCTTTATGAAGGATAGATTAACAATTCCAGATATTTTTTTAGCTCAGTTAAATAAAAAATAATGAATGAACTAGATAAATTAACAGCTGTAAGCAAATTTATGGAACTAACTAGTTTCTCTGTAGAATACAATCATAGTTTAGTTGTTTTAATCACATATTGGTTATTGTTCATTCAATAATTAAAAGATGGGAAGAAATAACTGTAGAAAGAAAACATTTCTATTTATTCTAATACTACTTACTTTAGCTAGTAAATTATTTTCTCGGTTTCAAAATAATATAGTAAAGTTTCTGGAATAAAAGCTGTATAGAAAACTTGTTTATCCATTTGAACCTAGTTATGTTAGTAAAAGATAATATAGCTTCTTTCCTTGTTCTATAATCTGACATTCATGACTAAAATCTAACCCTAACTCTACTTCAGGTACAGAATGCTATTGCTTCTGACAGTAAAATAAAAGTAAACATTCTTTTAAATAAACTAACATTTTATTCTATAATTGCATCATACTATCTTTATTTATAATTTCACCACCTGTGCTGGAGTACGGTCTGGGTCACTCCAAATGAGGAAAAACATAGGTGGGGTTTTTGTTTCTCATCAAAAATATTATGTTACTAAACAAACTAAGAACAACTTCATTACTGAACCCTCTAATTCTTTACATCATAAGCTTCATTGCATCATTCAAGTTCACGCAGATAAAACACGAAAATTAATAAATAACAGAACCTATTTCTTTAAGCTTGGACAACAACAGCAATGGGAGGTCGTTCCTCCCTACCAACTCCTGGAGAGCGCTCAAACAACATCTCCTCAGGACCCCTGAGCTTGCTCTGGTCTCCCTGGCTGGAACTAGGTGCAGCAATAATCAAGTACCAGTCTTCAGACTCAATACTAATCCTGAATTTATCAGTAAATTCTCTCAGCTAGCAAGCTGTATCAGACCACACTACTACATTTCGATCCAAAATCCGACGGAAAAATCCGACGGTGCATGGATTTCCCTTTTTAAACTTACCAAAAATCACAAGGATAAATTTTTTTTTGGTAAATGTGGCAATAAGCATCGCTTAAGCGATGGCTAGTCTCATAAGCGTCGCTTAAGCGACGGTGCTCAAGGAGTTATTCTCACCTAGAAAAAAATGGATTTCAATAACAGTACACATGCATCTTAATCAATGGTCTCTAGATTTTGACTAAAATAGGAGATTCCATCATATGTTTTAGTGTGGGAGAGATTGCCGCATATCTCTTTTAACAACTATGCATTAAGAGCCTTGAGGCAATATGGAATAAGTTAAGAAGAGTTGTTGATAGAGTTGATCCAAGACCGAAGTTCTTTAGTTGTGCTTGAATTCACATTGAAGTATAACTTGAAGAAGAGCTCCCATGAGAGATAGAGCTCCAAAATCAACAAATAGACCCTTGTGCAACCATTCCACTATGAACATATGCCATTATAGTGCAATAGTTGTCATGATTGTAGTCATTTCAACAAGAACTACCCAAAGAACCTACCCCCAACCTAGCAGAAAGAATAAGAGTTTCAAAAAGCATCTAGATCCTTGAATAGAGGGAGAAAAACATGGTACTCCCAAAACCATAAATGATACAAAATAAGACCTGAGTCAAAACCAATTTGTAACCTTAGAAACTATCCAAGCAAAGGAAGCCCTTAAATCAAGGAAAGAGCTCGACAATGAAGACATTTCAAAGTAGGGTTTTCCCTTGGCTGTGAGTATTTTTTCCTTGTGACATATTTTCTTGCCATATATCAAATAATATTCCATATTGCATCATTAAAATTCCTTGAATAAAAATCATTATGAATAGGGTGACCATGCTACATAATGACTTCTCTCTTTACAAAATTAGGCATAATAGTATTGATATGAAATTACTAGGTGAGAATCAGTGTAAGAAGGATTGATTCAAAGCATTGTTACTTCTTTAATTTTTCAAAATCCCATTGTTGAATATCATATAAAAATAACGTTAGTTTCTTATTATTGCCACAAAAGGTTAACTAAGAGGCTAGACAATTTATGAGGTTATATGCCTCTTAGGAAAACACATGGTTATTAGTACATGGTCCCATCCCACACATGATGATATAATATTCGTTGATGGTATAAAATACATTGCATCCAACCGCAGGATTATTTTGGGTTTTTTCTTATAGCTGACCGATAGATGGAAATGGCACTATTACTGAAGATGGAGATGGCGGAAATATTTCTTACCAATTGGTGAATCTTTGGAGGAAATCACTTATAGGTTGTGTTATTATCCTTTATTTAACTGCTTGGCATATATCCTCTAGTGTTATTGGGAAAATGAAATTAACTCCTGCCATTTTTTATACAGTTCAAGCATTCGTACAGTAAGAGCCATTAAAAGCAATGAGAGGTAAGGTTATCCCTTCCCATTTGAACCTGCATGCACCAAGATCGAAACGAAATGATTATAGGGAGAACCTTCTAATTTTCACCTGTTAAATCGGCATCACGAGAAGCTCTGGGTGCAGCAGAGAAGTGCTATCTGTGAGATTTAGAATGGGAATGGGTTTCTGCCGCAAGTAGTCTGAGAATCGCTTTGAAAACGTTGCGGTATATCAAAATAAAACGAATGGGACTAACGAAAGGTAGATTACGAAGTGGAATGAAGCCAATTCTCCAGGTCACACAAAGGAGGTTTGCAGGAGGTCATGCAAAGGAGGTCGCGACAGGTGGTGCTGGTACTGGAGGTCACGCAGAGCAGGGTTTGTTGCGACCAGGGTTTGCAGAGGCAGAAGACGGTTTGAAGAGGCAGAGGAGGGTTTGCAGCGGTGAGGGTTTGCAGAGGCAGAGGAGGGTTTGCAGAGGTCATGCACAGGCTGACAGAAGCCCCCAAATTTGTGAGTACCCTAAAATTATTGAGCATGCTCTAGTTTTGCTCAAATAATTCTTATGATTAGTAGGACCATCAGGAGCATTAGTAAAGTGAATGTAAAACTGAGATGTAGATTGATATTTTTCTATTCTTTTCATTTTCCTTAATGATGTAGGTTTGTCCAATAGTTCAGAATAATTTGGTGGAGTGGCTGGAAGAGGAACAAGATGGAGCGTGGGACAGGCGTCCCATCACCCCCATGCTTTGACGTGGCCATTTCTGTCATTCGCATCTGGGTAACTCACTTTGCATGTCATTTGCAGTCAATTATATCACTTTCATTACATGTGTATGTTTTACTTCAGAATTTGATGATCAATTATGAAAGCACCTTTAAATTGGGGTTACCAAATTTGCACTACCCTTGGCATTATCTTCATATATAAATTTAACTCTTTGTAAACTTTCTTTCACCTTAACTCAATTATTTACAGGGAATCCATTCTTGTCCTTTGAGAGTAGGTCAAAAGTGTGGGAATTTGTGCACTAAGGTGATAATGGTGCCTTCTCCTGCAGTTGCTTCTTGGTAGCACTCATTCGTTGTGACTTTTCCATTTAAGTGCTAAATCAAACTATAACACACTCAAAGAAACAGTGAGTTTGCACAGATAGATGAATGATTTAGTGTTCATGTAGTGCAACTGGAAGAATGGATTTTATTCAATTATAGGATATTTATGAGTTTCAAATAATTTTTGAATATCTTTTTTCTCTTTCGTATTGCTATTAAATATATCAATTCAAAATTAAAACTTGATAGTACTTTAAGATCATTGGCAAACACAAGAGCTGATGTGATTGAGTTGGACAAGGTTGATCAACTATTAGGATGGGTTGTTGAGAGAGAGGATCTCAGTGGGCTAGGTACCTAGTTACTAGGATCTTCAGTGCAGGATAATGGTTTCTGCTTCATGAGCACAAGTGATATGCGCAGTGCTGCACAGGGCCCAGAAGACTATGGTTTCCTGTTGGCATTTTGGTTTTCAGTCAAGCGATACACATTTTATTATTATTGAAGCCATGGTCCATCACCCCCAAGGTGTTCAGAGTCTGGAACTTTTGTACAATATGAATGAACTATTTAAGTGTATGTAAATTTTCACATTTACCTATTGATTATAAATGCTTTTATGATTACTGCGATGTCTATAAAGAGAATTTGTCATGGAATAAAAAATCTCAAGTATTTTTCATGATGTTTTAAGTATTTTGAAGTATTTTCTTTGCTGAGTTTTATGCTTTATGTTTTCGAACTCCAAGTCATAGTTGCAGTCTTTTTCTTTTCTCAGTTTCCATTGTCTAAGTTGTGCCATGTTGATTGATATATAAGCTGAATTCTATAGTATATGGCATCCTGTTTTAAATATTTTATAGTGCAATTCCAATTCTTGGAGATTTTTGAGGAAAACTTTCCTAGTTCTGTTGAAATTGATGGAGATGTTGTGTAAGATTGCCATATCAGTGTCAAATATAACCTTGCATAAAAGCACTATGAGTGTATAGAAGTACTATCGACCTTTTATGACTAAGAAAATTGTAAGTAACTCAGAGATCTGATTCGATTGTGGAGATCTGCAACAAGTCCAGAAAGCTTTTTGATTGTTTTCCTTCATTTTGTATGACTAATTAAATTTTGAATTGTATCCCGTGGCACATAAGCTTTCATTACTTCATTCAAACGTTGAGTGTAGCTTCACATAATTGAATTGCAGCTGTAATATCCTTCTTTTTGCATGGGATTTTATATTTTACTTCTCTTTGCAGGAGTTAGAAAAGCTTTCATTAAAATTTAATGAAAACGTTTTGGATGCAACAAAAAGCTTTGAGAAGGTAATAACATACAAGCAGGATATTGAAGGATTGCCACCGACTGCTCTTGGTCTTGCTGCTCAAACAGCAGCATCTAAGGTATCTCTTAGCCTACAGGCCTACACAAACTTCTATGATCTATCTTATCTTCATTTATAGGGCTAGAGTTTTAGTTTGTTTTCTGTTTTAATCTTTCTATAGGAGCTACTTTTACGCTCCCACTCTATTATTATCGTGGTACTGCACAGTCCTATTGACCTACCTTTTGTGGTCATTTGTTGGACATTAATAAAATTATATGATCTTATCTTATTATCAATGCAAGTGCTGCAAGGTTGAGAATCAAGACTGTCCTATTACTGTTACTCTTGTTTTTGTTTTGTTTGTTGCTTCATATATAGTTCAGGAGTAATTTCTTTTTTCTGTTTTTCCTTATAGACATTTCAAACTCTTTTGTTATGAATGTCGTCAAGGTGGTTCATATCTCTGCCATGAATGTTTGTATGCATCTGTATAGAGAGCTGAAATTACTTTATCTTTTTATAAGTTTTTCACAACATTTTAAGAACAACCAAAGGTTCTAGTTCTGAATTTGTGGGGAATCATTCTAATGCTGTATTGATTTCCAGGGGTATGAAGGTGCAACTGCTGAGAATGGGCCATGGGTTATCACATTAGATATACCAAGCTACCTGCCTATTTCATAGTATGCACGCAATCGCAGTCTTCATGAGGAGCTCTATCATGCTTATGTTACTCGTGCGTCTAGTGGAAAGCTAGATAACACACCAGTTATTGATCAGATTTTGAGACTTCGATCAGAGAGTGCTAAACTGCTTGGATACAATAATTATGCAAAGTTATATTATATACCTTTAGATGTTTTCCAGCTATATGCTCATTGCTGACTAAAGCTGATTGATTCATTAATAAACTTGTACTGTTCCCAGGTAAGTATGGCCATGAAAATGGCAACTGTTGAGAAAGCTGAAGAACTCTTGGAAAAGATTCGGAGTGCTTCATGGGATACTGCTGTGCAAGGTAAAAGGTGGCAATTGTTATAAAATAGTGGTTTAATGTTGACATCCACCGAAGATGAACAATGAATTAGAACTTCCCTGTCAGAGCTACCTATGGCCCCAGAAAGTAGGCATTCATGAGCTTTATGAAATAATAACTTAATGAGGTGGCGATCATTAAAATTTTAAATATGAACTCTCATAGTAGCTAAGGCATGCCTGATCTGTTTGTTCTTTTTTTTTTAATTTGAATAAAAAGCTTCCTTTGATTATTAATATTTTGAAAGCATGTACATTGAGTGCTTTTTTATACATAAAAACATAACAGAAACACTGTATGGCACATACACACATAATGACTGTAGGCCCAAGCATAAAATAAATTTCATAACAAGGTCTATCCCAACATCATGTTGTGGATCATCACACTAGTTGGGAATTGGTCCCCAACTAGTCCAAGGAGTCTCAACTTCCATAATTATTGGGTCCCACCCATCATCGTCTAACATAGGAGGTTCCTTACCATTAGAAATTGCCAATGGCCAAGTCAGAAATTTTCCATTGTTGAAAATACGTGAATGCTTGGACATTTCCCTTGGACCGACTCAAGATGTGAATTTTGTTGTTTCTGCTAAGGCCTAATATCGCATCAGAGACAAAAAACTTGTCTAATCTCTTGGAAATACCCTCATCTCCCAATTGATTATTTTGGCGGGGGGGGGGGGGGGGGGAGTTTAAATTGCTAGGTTGAACTTGAGACTTACATATACGTGTGATTGTACTCATATGATCATTACCTAGCATAGCATGGAAAGCCTTGAGCCTAGTTGCAAACTTACATAACAAACTTCTTCCTTTTCTTACTGCTCTCCTATGGTAGAATGGAGAGCAAGGTGTCGGTATTCAAAGGCTTCCTGTGTCCTCTAGTTTGTTGGTATACTGATTGATAGCCTTCCCTTGTTTAGGTAGCCTTTGAATGCTCTTGGCCACCTTTTTCCCGATAAGTAGGAGAGAGATCATTGGGAAGGATAGTTTTAGACAGTATATCCAGGTCAGTTGGATCATTTCCCCAGGTTTGAGACCTAAGATGGCCTTTAATGCGGAGCATTTCCTAGATTTCAGAGATGGCCTCATAGTACACCTCCCTTAGACACTTCTACATTGGATCAACAGGCTCAATATTACCCTCAACCAGTTCAGAGTGGGCTTGCATAAGCTGAGCACCAGATAACTCAGATACCTCGGGAGGATAGATTATGCCAAATTTTTCATAGACATGAGGCAGAGACAGAGGAGCACTTTATATTCAGATGCCCCTTGTTATTATGAGATATGCGGTCAGTTGCATTTCCTATTTAGGGACTCTCATAATTCCCTATCCACCTTTTTTTGGTATCTATGCCAATGGTGCTTAGCGTTGTACTTGGGAAAAGCACCCCAGGTTAGATCTTGCATCCTCTGCGCCCCCACTCGATTAGACACCACTTGGAGGATTACATCTTTCTTCATGGTGCTCCCGATGGATAGGGGTACCAAGAGGTAGGGACGGTGCAACACCATTCTAGACCCCAGATCTATCAGAATCAGACCTCAAGAGGAAGCCAACCCCTCATAGTGAGACTCAGGCAGGTCACCTCTTCTAGTAGACTAGTTGAGAGGCATCCCACAGGCCAGATCTAACTAGTCTACCTATATTTTTATGTAGTGTTTCTTTCCTTTGGCCTCAGATGGTAGGGAGCGCTTCACACTTGAATTTAGAGGAGGACCTCCTGTCTCCTTTTCTCAATGGGAGGCACTTGGATAATTGAGGTTTTGTTGTACTTGGCTCCAAAGAAATACATTTCTTTTTGGCACATGTCTTAATTGCACCTAGATGATTTGATTCTTGTTTATATAGGAGTGGCATTTGCTCTCCCACACACTATGCTCTTTGTATAATGTTTGAAGCTGAGAGAGTATATCTAGAATGATATTTTCCAGCTGTGATAGCTCCCCTGTATGGCCAAAATGAACATTATGGCGCAGAATTATGCTAAAACTTATGAAGTATTCAATTTCAAGCAACTTGTCTCTGCCCAATTCAGGACTCCATGGCAAAGCACCAGCTTCCTTAACATCAATATCTGATAGAGTGATCCAGCCAAGTACAAAACAATATCTTTCAAGTATAAGCTGATGCACTTGGGAAGCTTCCCTATTCTGCCACACTTCCAAAATGCGACAAACAACAGAATAGTAAATTAACTTTTGTTCATTTTAGGGTCGTTGGAAGTTGACTTAGCTGCTATACATCATTTTCAAGCATGCTTCATCGTAAGATGTTGGTTTCGTAAGGCGACATGTCAGATCCACAACTGAAACGTTAGCTGTTGGGACACGGAAATCCATGCCAGTTAGCTTTCCATTTAACTCTGGAAGGACCTTTCCAACAGCCTATAAAATATCATTTCCAAAAGTCAGCCTAAGTGTCCTTTCATATCCACTATTATTCAATGTTATCCCTACAAGAAAATCTCATTCAGTTCTTTAGTTCTACTGATATGGAGGCTATAAAACTAAATTGACTAACTAGAAGCCTACCACAGTGAGGAGATACTAATGTATATTGAATTAATATTGCATACATGATACACTATATTATAATAAGACAAGGGGATGGCTATCATAAGGTTCAAGTCAATTGGTTTGTGTGAGGTCTAGTCTCCATCAGGTCATGGCTGGAGTTCAAATCTCATGGGAAGAGGTTAAGGGAGGGTGGGACTACCCCAAGGGGTGTCCAGAGTCGATCAAGCCTGGTTGTGGTCAAATCATTCTTTCCATCACTGGAGCTGGCCCCAGCCTAGGGTCAGACCAAATTAAAATAAAAAATAATTAAAAATATGGGGATGGTTGGAAGGCACACCAAACTGGGGGTGGCAAACAACAATTCTTTAAATAAATAAAAAAACAGAAAACATAAACCATGATACATCATCATACAACGCAATAGAAGAGCAATTATATAACAATAAATACGAAACACTTTGTTTGCAAACCCTGAAAAAGAGTAAATACATGGTAAAATACATACTTCACGGCATTCTAGCCCACTACATTGTATAATTAGTACTCTCCTCTGCAACCAAACACCAAGACCTTGGGGACAGAGGACACATCTTATAGGGTAGGGGGACAGGTTCCCATGAAACAATGGAAACAAACATATCCAAATAGTGGCATATGTATAAATTGGAGCCATGTGCATAGCATCAGTACCCAATAAATAGCCATTGATATACAAAGCAATCTTATCATGTTCATATCCACATATTTAAATGTCCATGAAACACATAACGAACATTGCAATCACTATGCGTACATGCCCTCAAAATTCAGTCAGATATGCACACCTTTGCAGCACCAGTTGAGCTCGGAATGATATTCTGTCCAGCACCACGACCTCCACGCCAATCCTTCATAGATGGACCATCTACGGTCTTTTGTGTAGCTATTTATAAATTTCCTTGCTATTTGCAAATACATAAAGGCAGAGTACATTTCCTTTCTATTCACAAATGCATCAATCACAATAGTTCTTCAGCTTTTGATGGATAGAATTTGCTTTTCTAGTATCAAACATACATCAGAACTGCGATTAGTTACGAATATAGTGCATTAGATTCTAGAAAGAGGATGACTTTGATCTGAATGCAGAATCTATTCTCTTTCCTGAGACACAATACGATCAGAGTAAATATTTAATGCTATTTGTGGAAATTGATTCTTGTCTAGAGCAGGTTTGAAGCAACCAATGCTCGTCTTCATAATAATCCAGGCTTCAATAATACAATGCAATGGGAGGATGCTTAGCCCAACTTGAAAAGTATGTCATGTGGCAAATACATGAACAGTCTTACAAGCTGATATATCTCTTCCGGCTTGTTACATATACATGGGATTTATTGACAAGTGAATCCATTTGGCCATCTCAATGTAAAATCGCTCAACATATACAGGTACCTGCTTTCATCCCTTCAAACCTAATCTTGAAATATTCAAGATCAAATTTTTATTTTACATTCTATAAAGAAGAAAATATAACACATACTGTTAACATCTCCTATTTCAGAATAAATTTCTAACTAACAAAGGTATCGATATATGCACATTTAAAGGAGTTCCCTAGTCAGAACTTCTCTAGCATAGAACTAAGTTACTTTGTCTTATCATACAACAGCAATGTCTATATGCCTAGGAGTAATTTGATGTTACATATGGATATAAAATTATAAATTGATTATTATTTGAACTGAGTTTGAAGCAAATCAAATTTGTCTGATGTAATTATCAAACTAGATTTTAATGACAGACTGCTTTGAAAGGATACACTGTGCAATGCAAACAGTACATGTAATAGAATCTAAATCAACTGTTTTACGGGCCTAGATATTTTGTGGAACACAGACTACAATTCATTCAAACACATCATATTTAAGGGGCATTTGGCACTAGCTTCAGCCACTTTGTTTAGGAAGTTAAAGTTAAGATAAATTACTTTATAATTTTGTTTCCCTTACCATAGAAAACTCTATACTCAGTACTGTTCAGTATGATAAATCGAAGTTATTTTCTGAAACTTACTGAAGTTACCTCATGGGGTACTTTAAGAAAACTTGTAGCAGATGTTGGGATCCTGGTTGGTTAGTGGAGTAGGCGTGTTACTAATATTTTCCCCAAGGTTTAAATTTTTCCAAAAGCATTATTGTCCTTGGCCATTCTGAACCATTGCTCCTGTCAGTGTAAGAAGTACTAGCGTTATTGTAAAAAATTCCCATAACAGGCCCAGGTGTTGTTTGCACGTATTGACAGGAAACACTTGTAAAAGTAACAAAGGTTGTAGGAACATTTATGATAATGGTTAATATTAATTTTGCAGTATACATTATAGAACCCCAATGCCACATTTAAAACTTTAGTGATTAGGACAGTGTCATTGCCGGACTTTCTAGTCTTTTTTAAAATGACAGTTAGGAACAATTAGGAAATTAATCTATTATGGTTATTTTGCTAGTATAGGGTATTGGTGTATTAAATGCTCGTTAAAAAAACTTCATTTCAATCTTTAACCGATATGATTGAATAAAGGTTCTGGAAACACCAATAGAACACTTGTAAGTGTCGGCAGAGTGCATGATGACACTAATATAATTATATAAAACTTGGATCCTGAGCTATTATCAGGTGATGGTTGCTAGTGAAGCAGAATAATAAAATTTACCACAAGGATTAGCAAAAGGAACACAACCTTTTGTAAGACACAATATCAAAGTCAAAGCATGTCAACCTATACCTTGTCCCAATAAAATAGAAGATAATAACATACAATAAGACAATTTTACTAAGGTCCAATGAATGACCACAATAGTAGGTCAACAGTACTCAAGAATAGAGAGAGGGAGTGTGAAAGCATCTCCAATTGCCACTATATCAAAATCTAAAAAGCATAAAGAGTAATAGAAAAAGCACCGAGTATCCGACCAATGGGAGTACAAAATAAGTGCAGAATAAAACCATGACAAATAGTAAGAGCAAATGTCAAGGTGTGTTGGAGCTAGAGACCAAGGCCAAATGAGGGAGTGGCTAATACTTGCAGCTGTAATGTAGAATAATGACAAGTAGCAGATAAATGACTTTCAAACTTTACGAACAACTCAGCTTAATCAGTTTGGTTGAAAGATTTAGAATTTTAGCTAAAAGAAATGTTGCACAGCAGCTCAAATGTGTAGTCATGGTAGAGCAAACTGCATATAGAGGTAGGCGATTTCAGAGAAAACAATAAAAATAGAAACTCAAGAGATGGTATTGAAGACCAAGAAGCATTGATAGCAAAAATAATCCATTTTGGTGTCTTTTACTGCATGAATGACAAATAGAAAGTACACAAGTTAACAATGAGTCTAGCTCCCTTCATCTACTTTCCGGAACAATGTCGGTTGATCTACTGAATTAAGACACTTTACACATGTCTTTACTTATCTATTCATGTTGTAAATGTAAATAGAACTTGAACTCAACAACAATAAACACCCAGAACAACATAGATACAGAATTGGAACTAATTATCTTTTAATGATAGTTCAAGATTACAATTAGATGCTTTACCACCCAAATCTAGGCATTTGCTGAGTATCACTTTCAAGCTTGGTTCACAGATTCTGTCTAGGAGACTTGACATGCAGGCAGCACGTGCAACAAGGTGGTCACAGTGGCATATTTAACATAATCTCACTATCCCTTAGCTACGTCAATACCAACAGAGAGTAGACTTAACAGATATCACAGAGGACACTTGCCACAGGCCCAATGGTCCTGTTCCAAACACTATTATTGGGTGTACTTCCTAATGATCAGACCTTGTGAGAAGAGAGACATGACAATTAGTAATTAAAGCATAACTATTATATGAACTCATCCCTCATTTTGAGGAAAGTAGATTTTTTAATTTTTGTTGAGGATTTTCATGTATCAATATTGAAGAATGCACATTTGTATGGTTGATTGTAAGAGTGCACTTTCAATGAACTCTCTGTCTATCCCTTAATATAGATATCATGCAATCCATTTTATTAGTCATGGGAGTTCATGTTCAGTAACCATTTACTTCAGTTTCTGCCATGTATAATACTTTTCTTCACTAATGGAATGGTTTATGCTAATCAATTGCGTCGCCTAGCTTTCATGGTGGAATTATGTTTCCTATTAGTTGTGAGACTATTTATTAGTTGCATTTTTCTTTCATGTATGACTAGAATCCCAACATTTTGGAATCTACCCCTGTTATAAATATACCCAACTTGCAGGTACTTTTATTTTTTTTTAAATTCACTGCCATCGCTTAAGTGATGGTTCTACCTGTCGCTTATCCGACACTTAGTCTTTATATTCGTCGCTTAAGCGACGGTTCTGCAGGTCGCTTATCTGATGATTACAGTTTATAGCCATTGCTTAACAGACGGCATCAAGGTTTTTTTTTTTTTAAATAAATTGACTACCGTCGCTTATCCGACGTCCATTATGTCGCTTAACCGACGGCATGAAGGATATTTTCTTAAAACAATTTCACTACCGTCGAAGAAATTATGTCGCTTAACCGACACTTTACATTTAACCGATGGTAAACTGAGGGGTCGCTTAACCGACGGATTGGAAAGATGTCGGATAACCGACGAGAGGCCACCGGCGCTTAAAAAAAATCATAGTGTCATACATGCGACAGGGAAGTGTCGAAAATCTGACAATACTGCCGTCGGATTTTTGGTCGAAATGTAGTAGTGCCAAGTTACTGCAGATTATCTCTCAAAACATCTTCCTTACAGTTTTCCCTCTTCCCCAATGAATTCATTGAAGTGCATTCCTCCTGAATGATTCTTCTCCTGGAAAATATCTAAGCAACCTTAGCTCTATTCATTGGGTACTTTTAAAAGATTGCCTAGGTCTTTTTGGGTTAATTGTCATTTATTGAGCCACCTGCTCTGATCCCACTTTCTTGGGGGATCATGACCCCAAAAGTAGGGAAGTTGCCACCTACAACATAGGAATTGTTTAAGGATGCTGCCACTTGTATTTTTCTCTCCACCTAGATCCTTCCACCAGTTTGACCAGTAACACTCTTATTAACAGCTCTCCCAAGCTGTTGTCTCCACTTTTTGTTTATTAATAATAAAATATTCAGAATTACATTCCACTTCTTTTGACTATGTTGAGTCATCAGTTCCTACTTAGCATTAAATTTAAGATAATGTCTTAGGAAATCAAATTAAAACAATTAACATTATTTTACAAAATTGGGGTATCTGACATACACACCCCCTTAAAATGTAACATCATCCTCGATGTTACTTATTCTTCATCCTCTGCAGTCTCCTGGAATAGATTCGGGTATGCCTCCTGCATCTTACTTTCCAGTTCCCAGGTAGCCTCTTCAGGACTAAGGTGCTTCCATTGCACCTTCACCTGTCCAATGGTGCAGTTCCGCAGAGTAATTTCCCTCCTCCCGAGGATACAATCCGGT
>LPNX010796441.1:280662-291579 GCA_001517045.1 Pseudotsuga menziesii | reverse complement strand
AATCAACCACATGAGTAGCATCATGAACATACTTCTTTAAAACAGAGATATGAAAAACATTATGTACTTTCAAGTTAGGTGGTAATGCTAGCTGATATGCAACTTGACCAATTCTAGATAAAATTTCAAACGGACCACAGTAACGTGGTGCTAACTTTGCACAAATCCCCAGTCTTAGAGAGATTTTCTTTGGCCTTACCTTTATAAATACATGCTCACCTACCAGGAACTCCTTGGGAGTTCTTTTCAAGTCTGCTTGACTCCTTTGTCGGTCCTGTGCCACCTTCAAATTTCCCTACACTTGTTTCATAATCTCCTCCATTTCCTTTAACAACTCTGGTCCTAACACTAATCTATCTACTAGATTATTCCAAGAGATAGGAGTGTTGCATTTACATCCATACAAAATTTCAAATGGACTAAATTTAGCTGATGACTGATAGTTATTATTATATGCAAACTCTGTGAAATGTAAGTAGTCTTCCCACTTACCTAGTTGATCTTTAACATACATCCTTAATAAATCCTCCAGCACCTGATTCATTATTTCAGTCTGTCCATCTGTTTGAGGATGGAAGGAGGTACTGAAATTCAATGTTGTATTTAATCCCTTAAATAAGGACTTCCAAAAATTTCCTATGAATTTAAGATCCCTGTCTGAAACTATAACTTTCGATACTCCATGTAACCGAAAAATATGCTTTAAGAATATATCAGCTATATTGGCAGCCTTGTAAGTAGTTTTGACAGGAATAAAATGTGCTGCCTTGCTCAACTTGTCAACTACCACCATAATAGAGTCATTTTGATTCTGATTTCTAGGCAATCCAGTAATAAAATCTAAGCTAATTACTTCCCATTTCCAGCTAGGAATAGGTAAAGGTTGTAGCAAACCAGCTGGATGTTGGTGTTCGGTTTTCACTTGTTGACAGTCCAAACATCTAGGAATGTATTCAGCTACCTCAGATTTCATATTAGGCCAAAAATATTCTTTTCTTAGCATGGTTACAGTCTTTTGGTAACATGGATATCCTGAGTAAGGTGTTTTATGGATTTCGTCCAGAATTAACAACTTAACCTTAGGCACATTAGGCACATACAGTTTATCTTTAAATAATAAAAATTCATTTTCATTTAAACTATAACCTTTTATTAAGCTTCCTGTAGGTTCTTCCTTAGCTGTAATTTGCAATTTCTGATAATTTTCATCTTGTTTTACCCCTTCTTTAAGTTGTTCATGTAAATCAGAAACATAAGTACTGATTGCTACTGTAAATTTCAGTTTTGCATTTCTGCTTAAAGCATCAGCCACCTTATTTTCCTTACCCTTTATGTGCTGGATTTCAAAATCATATTCACTCAAGAAGGCTAACCACCTTGATTGTCTTGCGTTTAAGTTAGGCTGATCTAAAAGATATTTCAGTCCTTTATTATCAGTCATTAGAATAAATTTTCTGCCTATTAAATGATGTCACAACATTTTTAAGGCGTGTATAACAGCCGCAAGTTCTAAATCATAAGTTGCGTAATTCTTTTTGTGAATTTTTAACTTCCTAGACTCATAGGCAATGACATTCCCGTCTTGAGTTAGAACACCGCCTAGGCCATCATTATAGGCATCTGTGCATACCACGAAATCCTTATTAGGATCTGTTATTCTTAGAATAGGTGCACTAGTCAATAAGGTTTTTAATTTCTTAAAACTTTCTTCACATTTTGAGTTCCAATCAAATTTCTTGCCTTTCTTTTGCAAGGGAGTGATCGGATTTGCTATTTTTGAAAAGCCTTCAATGAATCTCTGGTAATAACCGGTAATTCCCATGAATGACCTAACATCCGTTACATCTTTTGGAACCGGCCAATATTCGATTGCCCGAATCTTTTCAGGATCGACTGAAATCCATTCCGTAGTCACTACGTGACCTAAGTACTGGATTTCATCCTTAAAGAAGTCACACTTGCTAAACTTCGCGAAGAGTTGTTGTTCTCGCAACTCTTGTAAAACTATCTTTAGGTGTTCTTTATGTTCTTCTTCTGTTTTAGAGTAAATTAAGATGTCGTCGATAAACACGACAACAAATTTATCTAAGTATTTATGCATTATATTATTCATTAAGCACATAAAGACAGCTGGGGCATTGGTAAGCCCAAATGGCATTACGACAAACTCGTAGTGTCCATACCTTGTTCTAAAGGCCGTCTTAAAGATATCTTCATCCTTCATTCTTACCTGATGATATCATGACCTCAAGTCTATCTTTGAAAACACTGTGGCTCCACGTAGTTGATCAAACAGATCATCTATGCGGGGCAACGGATATCTGTTTTTAATATTCATCTTGTTTAGCTGACGGTAGTCTATGCATAGTCGCATAGTTCCGTCTTTCTTTTTAACAAAGATGACCGGTGCTCCCCAAGGAGACACACTAGGTCGAATGTACTTCTTATCTATTAACTCTTTTAGTTGTGATTTTAGCTCATTTAGTTCTAAAATGTTCATTCGATACAGAGCTTTTGAGCTAGGTACCGCACCTGGCACCAGCTCAATAGTGAAATCCAATTCCCTCCTTGGAGGTAATCCTGGAATTTTTTCTGGGAATATGTCAGTAAATTCTTTTAAAACAGGAATATCTTCTATTTTTAACTTATCTAGTTCAATTTTACTTCCCTCATCTGTAATAGTTACAGCATAGGCTTTACATCCTTTTCTAATAGCTCTTTTAAGTTGTAAAACAGAAATTTGTCTGATTATAGTTTTTCTAGGAATACCCTTCACCTTTATTGGTTGTTCATCACTATTTAAGCACGTGAAAGTTTTATCGTAACAATTTAAAACTACCTTATGCTACTCTAACCAATCCATGCCAATCAGTAAATCATATGAGCCAAGTGGAAAAACATTAAGCTTAACTATAGTTTTAAATTCGTCCATAAGTAAAGCACATTCTTTCACAAAACAGGTTACTTTTCTTTTTGCCCCAGTGGCTAATTGAACTAACCAGGAATTATCAAACTTATCGACAGACAATTTACATTTTTCCACTATCTGAGGTGCAATGTAACTAAGACTAGCTCCTGGATCGATTAAAATGGTTACAGGGGTTTGATTAATCATACCTTACACTTCCACCATGGAAGTCTGGTAGTCAGCTTCACGGTTCTCCAAAGCTGCATTTATTCTGGGCATAGTCTGCGCTAGTTCTCCAACAGTCATTTCCTCCTGCACAGTATGAATATTGTTGACTGACTTTTTCCGGTTTGGGCAGACCGAGGCATAGTGCGGGCCATTACATTCCCAGCACTTAACAGGCTCCTTACGTTCAAAAATTTTGGTAAAATTCCCATGGTTATTTGCAGCTTCCTTGCCCTTAAAAATATTCGAATTATTGGAAGTAACATTTCTATTTCCCTGGAAATTCTTATTGTTAGAATAATTTTTACTCTTATTATTCTTGAAATTCCTCTAGGGTACAAATTCCTTCTTCTTAAACTCAGGCTGGTTGTTATTTTTCTTAGCCTTCCAGTTGGATAAGCCTTCTTTCTTCCTATTCTGTTCAAAATAAAAAATTTCCTTCCTCATGGCTTTCTCCATAGTCTTCGGGTTATCATACTCAATTATGTCCTTAATGTGATATGGTAGACAGCTGAGAAATCTCTGCACTTTAGGTTTCTCGTCTACTAGGTAAGGTACATACCTAAGCAAGCTTAAGAATTTACTGTTCAAATCCTTCATAGTCATTTAACCTAACTTCAATTCGTAAAATTCTTTAACTCTTTCTTCGTAATATTGTTCGGACAAAAATTTCTTCTTGAAGTACCTTTTAAAGGAACTCCAATTAACTTCTTTTCCCTGATACCCTTGACTCTCTTCAGATCTTGCCACCATATGTCTGCATTTCCAAAGAGATTATATATTTCCATTCTTTCCTTGAGATGATTAGAATAATTGTATATATGAAAATACTTCCTCATCCCGGATAACCAAGACTCTGCTTCTTCCCCTTTTTCGGTCTCTCCATTAAAAGTTGGGGGCTTTATCTTTTTAAACTCCCCTGAAATTTCCTCATATGGTCTGTATTTCTTCTTTCTGTCATACAGATCAGCCTCACTACTGTCACTAGTAGTATGGTAACTTTGTCGTTCACCAAACCCTTCAGATGATGAACTACTTTTAGTTTTCGCCAGCTTCATCTTTTTAGATCTTCTTTGATGACTAACATCCTCAGATTCTGATCTTCTGCTCCTTCCTTCAGTTTGGAACTTTTCTACTAAAATTTGGTTCAACTCTTCCTGAGCCTTCAAAATCCTCTCATTCTCCCTCTTGACTAATTCCATTTCAGTATTCAAATCCAACAGCTCTCAAGAGTTGGCAGTCTCCTCCTGTAACATAGGTTCTATGGGCATTTGTCTTGTTTCTATGTCTGGAGACTCCTCCTGAGCATACTCTCCCAGCTTTTCCATACCTGCCTGTTAAACTTCAAAAAAAGAAATTCTATGTTCTTTACATAAAACAAAATATATGTTAGCATCTTATTTTGATTTACTATTCTATTAAAGCTAGCTGGGCTGCATCAAGGCCTAGTGTTTGAACCTTGTGCTCTGATACCACATGTCAGAACCCCAAATTTTCCGAAAATTTTAAAATTTTCAAAATACAGATAATTTTCATAAATGCAGTAAACTAATTAGTTAATTAGTTATATGTTACTGAATTCATTATCTGAATTATCTATTTGGTTATGTTTTAATGCTAGAACAATTCCTTTTTAGTTTACTGACTTGTTTTCTCTTTGTGACCACAAGGTGGGACTGTCATGAACTTCTGGGCTTACTTAGCTTTCGAACTAATGCTGAAAGTTTTCATGTTCTTACAGACTGCTGGTAAGAATTTTGGGTGCTTCTTGTCAAAATTCTAAAGTGTTTAATTACAAGTTCGTCGCAAAATAAAAGCTCAGTAAAGAAAATAAATGCTAGCCAAATTCCAAATTTTATCAAGGTAAAAGCATTAAATTGTCTTCCTTTTTAGGACTCTTAAGGGATGTGATTCAGTTCTAACATTAATGGTTGTAACTGTCTTCTTTCTAGTAGACATAAATTTGTAGTTCTTTAAAGCTTTACTGAACTATTTGATGTCTATCAAGGTTATCGACTACAAAAATGCCTCAATTCTTTCTTTGCAAGCAGCTGTAAAAAAAATAGCAAAGTTAATAAGTCAAGAATCTAAATTAAAATGTGCACAAATACATTTACATCCAGATGGATTGGATTACTGTAAGTGATAAGAGCATAGTGTAAAATTAATAAAGAGTTTATACACCCAAGCTCTTACTTCCATTACTTGAAGTTTAAAGGGATTACTACTTTAATACAAGCTACCTTTAAAGGATTTGCATTAGCAGTTAAAGATTTGAATTTCTTTGCACATCATTTGCTTGGGAACTAATATCTATTTTAAGGACAACATATCATTAATAGCTAGAGGCCAAGCTTCTTTAACATTTCAAGACTTAATATACTCAAATGCAAACTTATTTAGTTTAATAATTATACAATCCAGCAATTGGAGATTAACTTTGACCAAAGGCTATTTATTATAGATTGATTCTACAACTTCCTTTATAACATCCTATAGTATACACTTAGATTAAGTATAGTTATTGGTTGAGCTATTACTTTACATTGTATACAGATGGTGCAAGGTATGAGAACAAGAGGTCAAAGAATACACCATGTTCAAAATCAATTTATAGCTTATCTTTGTTTTAAAGTTCTATAAGCTTTATAAAAAATATATCTCCCTTACTTATATTTATGAACTAAGGTAAGTATTTTTTATAGCATAGAGAGCAAGGTTTTTAACAAGGACCGCGCCATCATAAAGCTATTATTTACCCTTGATCTATGCTTACAAACTAACATTATAAGCCTCCCTTATAAAAATATATGCTAGGTCACGCAAGGGGTAAGATCCACGTTATGATACACCCTAATCATCGTTCCAAAGTTTACTTGATTGGAATTTTTATAATGTGCAGGTCAGTTGACAAATGGCACCACGAACCTTGTAGAACCTTCCCATGCATGATTTGGATTACGAATTATTGGAATAACTGTTCGTTGTAAACTATATTGTTCCCACCCACTGCATGCCAATTATTAAACTGTCAACGTGGACTCATCCCAGCCAAGTGTTTGAAGGTTAAAAGGGGTAGTCTCGAACCCTAGTTGACATTCTTTCGTCACCTTCGGGCCTCCGACCGCTCTGCAAAAACCTTCCTGTCGGCACTGTCGCTTGCAATGTCTGTTAGCAGTCTTTCTGCTTGTTATACTCCTCGTAGGCTCGTCCAAAGCACTGCAAAGAAGTGTTGTAACCAAAAGTTTGTTTGTTTGAGCATAGGTCAGTAATTTTTCTTTAGGGTTTCTCCATCTTGTATGCACAGTCCTGAATTCTTTAACTATGAAGAGTCCCCACCTTTTAGCTTGGTGTTACGAGTCGTGGCCTTTTGACTCAGGGCTATTGTGCAAATGGTTTCAATGCAAAGTAGCCCTCTAACAAAATTTGATGTGCCGACCCGAGCCTAAACAGTTGTTGCACTTGTTGTTTTACAAAATTGGGGTATGTGACAATTATCCTCCTAGATCCGTACTCTTCTCCTTTGGGATATGTATGTACACCGAGAAACCAAAATTTTTGAGATGGTTGAATTCTAGTTTCTCTCCTGAGAAATATTCTTCTATATTTTTGTTTTCAATTACTCGAGGAGGAGTATGGTTATTTACATACACAATTGTTTTTTATGCTTCCACCCAAATGTGCATAGGAATATCTTGGTTGTGTAGCCTTGCTTTCATTTCTTCCTTTAGGGTTCGATTCATTCGTTCTGCAACCCCATTCTATTGAGGATTATATGGAGTGCTCAAATCCCTCTTAATCTGAGACTCTTTGCAAATTTCATTGAATTATTTCGAGGTGAATTCTTTTCCATTGTCTGACTGTAGAGTCTTGATATTCCTTTCAGTTTGGTTCTCAACTAAGGCTTTATTTATATTCCTTGAACTTATTGAATACTTCATTTTTCCCTTTCAAGAAATATATCCAAGTATTACGTGAGAAATAATATATAAAGGAAACATAGTACACATACCTGCTTAATGAATTAGAATACATGGGTCCACATACATCCAAGTGTACTATCTCTAGTATTCCTTTATCCTTGCTTTCACTACTGGGAAATGTCTTCTTCGCATTCTTTCCTTGTGCACATCCTTTTCAAATCCATTCAAGATTTTCCTGGATATATAGAAATCTAGAGACTTCTTTGCTTGCCATCAGTAGTGCTCTATAGTGCACATGCACAAGACTTGAGTTCCATAGTTCACTTGGTTCTATTGACTCGTGAACCAATGCCCTTTAAGGCTATCCTATTATTTTGTTCAAGCCACCAACTTCTTCTCCAATCATTGTTGCATCATCTATTATCTTTCCTTTAGGCCACATTAGAACTTGGTCATCGACAAATGCAAATCTCATTCCCTTTGCATCTAGTGCAGAGATGGAGAGAATAATCTTCTTCAATCCTAGAACATACAACACATCCTTCATCTTAAAGGATTTCTCGGAGTATAGCTTGTATAAAGCTACTCCACTCCCGTTTATGGGGTATTGATAATCATCCCCAAGTTTCACATTGTGAGGTGACTCATGCTCAGACATATTAACGAATGATTCTTTGTATCATGTCATGTGTTTGGATTCCCCGCTATCCATGAGACATTCATTTATTCCATGTCAGATAGTTCCCGTAACTACTGATATTAGCGCATACTCTTCATCTAAATCATCCTTCTATTTTCTAAATATTTTGTTTGTTGGTTCATCGTCTTCGGTAACATGAGCATGGTGTCTATTTTCCCTGATGGGACAGTCTCTTGCAAAGTTTCCCTTTTCATCACAAGTATAGCATCAAACATTGGAAGGATCTCTATTGATCTTCTTTTGTTTCTTGTCCTTTTTCATGTTGTGTTGATAGTTCTCCTTCTTCTCCTTCTACATGTAGTTATTCCTAGTGTGAACTGTGAGAGCTTTATCTTCAGTTGCTCCCATATTCTCTTATCTTGTTATGATTCTAGCTTCTTCTTATGTGCATTCTTCTTGAAGTACAATATCCTTCTTGTATAGATTCATAGTCTTTGATTTTTGTATATTCAAATTCTTCAACAGGTTCCTCAAAGTCATCTTTTGGTTGATGTTATTTCCCTAAAACATCTTTGTCAAAGAATCATATACTTCCTTTGGTGTCTTGAATGATGACACATGGGGGATGAGGTGATCCTTAATAGAATCTTCAATGATTATCTTGGCCTTAGCCAATTTCTTCTTATGAGTATCCCTAGCCTCATCTCCCTATGGTTCTGGAACTTCTCTAGTGATGTACTAATCCAAATCATTCTCTTCAAGGATTATGAGCATTTTGTACTTCCATGCTCAGAAGTTATCATCCCCTCTAAGATTTTCCTCAAGCTGAGTATGGTGAGTCATATTTTCAAATGAGTACCTCAAATGGAAATAGAAAATATTTATATCTTACCTATTTGAGGTGTTCGACCTAGTTCTAGAGCTAGATGACCTAGGGTTTGTTAGAGAAACCCTAATTTTCTAAACTTGGAGTTTGGGAATTTTGTTTGGACAGATATATGTGCATCCTTGAGGCCTGTTTCTTAACAAGGTCCTCTCCTGAAGACTAAGGTGGGAAGCCTCTGAAACTTGATTTCCTAGTTTCTCTCGGCAACAGTGACAGGGTCAAAATTGAAACTTCTTCAAATATTAAATTGCTTCCACCCAAATATATGCCCTACTGAGGCGAGTTATCCTAGCCCTCTTTTCTTGATGATATGTGGAGAGAAGACCTTCAAATAGGAATCCCTAGTTTTCGATGTTACACAATGCCTTCTTTCAGAGAGGCTCTAATACTATGTTATTTTTTCTTATATCCTGTTATCTTAGTTAGGATCTTCATCTTAAATAATAAAAAGTACAACAATATGCAAAAGATAGAATAGATACACGACACCAAAATTTGCATCAGGGAAACCATAAAGGATAAAACCCTACAAACTTCCTCATAATAGTACAGTCACAACGATAGTGTCATAAGATGATCAAACCCATTAATAAGAAGTATTCAACAACTATCTATCTCTCCTTCTTGTCTCTCTCTCTCTCTCTCATGCGAACTTGAGTGAGTGCGAGGTGTGTATAAATGAGGGAGGGTGCCTCCCTATTTATACTAATAAATTGACTTACCTATTACATGACTAGGGATGACCTCTTACCCTAACATGGATGACTTCTCCTAGAGAGACTCCAAATACACATTACATGATGTTACACCAGGTACTATTTCCCTGACTTACAACGAAGGATGTACCTCAAGGTCTATACACAATAATAAGATCCTGAAAGGAGATAAACACACCTCTAATGGGGGTACAACAACATACAATGATAATATACACAAAACATATTCCGAAGTTACAAATACATCAACACTGTTTGGGTATGGTAACTAAGCCCGAAGCTCGAAAGCACCAAAGGTACCTCAAGAGCCCCAAAATACAAATACAATCCTAGAAATATCTTTGGTGCTAATTGAAGGTAGTAGAGGGATATCCCCACCATCAACATGTGTGTCTCCTTGTGATTAAATCCTATGTAATAGGAGCTTCCTAAGAACACCAATTATAGCAAGGATTTCTCCTCTCCCTAGTCAGACATCTAAATTTTTATGTTTGTAGTATTAGAGAAGTTTACTCAGAAAATCCTATTCCAAGACTCTAAAACCTAAGCTTTTTGGTGCGCCCTATAAAATATAATTGTTCTAATAAATTTAAAGTAAGTGTTCATTTTAAGAGTTTGTTCTTACTCAAGGGATATGGTCGTGAAACTAGTGATGTTATGACTCGGCAATAAAAGCAAATATGCACACCTAAAAACAATTCCAAGTGCAATCTTGTTTTCCAAATGAAAAGATGGTATTCCAATAAATCAAATGCACAATAATTCATTTTCTTTCCAAATGCAAATGCAAACTTTCCTAAATGAAATCCTAGACTAATTTCATTCCAAGCAAACCAATGCAAGTACTTACTTCCATGCAAATTCCAAATGCAAATGAATATGCACCAATGCAATTTTTTTGTATTTTCAAAATAAATGAATGAAGATTCAAAATAGAACCACTAAACTCTCAGCCCCTACAACAAGTACAAAGACACAATCCAAGCACAACACCAAGACTCAATGATTCATGCACTAAAAAAAAAGAGACATAAAAAGACAAGAACAACGTTCCTAAGAAAAATTAATAAAAAGAGGTTTCCAGCCACAAAAGGAGCAGTCAACAGGCATCATAAGGACCCTGTAATACCCAAAAACACTCACAATATACCCAACAATCTCTCACACCAATATATCACTCAAAATGGGAGATATACATGACTTTTCAAAGAACAACAACATATATATGCGACTTGATAAAGGACAGACCGCGTATATACGTGACTGTCAATACTGTGACCTACGTATACAAAGAAAAAGTGGGTAGAATAGAAATCTAAGAGCCAAACCACTCCAGGGAATTGTCAATGGATGAACACAGCACCAAATCCCACACATAAACGCAAATAAACAGAGAGCAATTTAAGCAAAAATGCACCTAGAAAACCCAACAAAAAAGAGACTTCCCTAGTGGAGTTTGTTAGAATAATCAAACCCATAGTATTACCCACTTAGACATTAATTCATTTATTTTTGTGNTGGTTTTGCCTCTTTCCTTGGTTCATATGGACTTGCAGTATGTAAAAGGGTGACTAAGCCTTGTTTCTAGGCCCTATATTTTGATTTATTACTCATAAAGC
>LPNX010796441.1:166853-280307 GCA_001517045.1 Pseudotsuga menziesii | reverse complement strand
CATGACAGATTTGGGATCAGCTTTTTACACCTATGGGGGATTTGCCTATTTTGGGTAAGCTTGCTTTATGCTAGTTTTGGATGCCTCCTTATGCATTCATCCATAGAGGTCAAACTTGCCATATTTGACTCATGTAGCGCTTGGGAAAGCCTTAGGAATCAAATCTGCTTTATTCCTGGCCTCCTAGGCGCCCTTCTGCTTTTTCTACTTTATTGACTGATTTTTCAGTGTTTTAAGGCACATAGGAAAGCAAGACTAGGTGAGGTGAACTTGTTTTATTGCCCTTTCATCCTCCACTCTTTCCTCCATGCAAAAGCATGTATGAGCTGCCATTCCACCACTCATTAGCTTGCCCATCCGCCCTTGCCAATTCGTGATCCTCATGACAGATTTGGGATCAGCTTTTTACACCTATGGGGGATTTGCCTATTTTGGGTAAGCCTACTTTATGCTAGTTTTGGATGCCTCCTTATGCATTCGACCTATTAATGTATTCTATATATTCAAAAACCTATGATATTACAGGGTTGGCTATTGTACACTGAGTTAATATAATTTTGTGTTACAGCTCCATTTTCAGTCTCCATTGTTGACAATTTTGCATGATCAATTGTAATTTGTTGTGAGTGAAATTAATCTATTGCTGGTCAGAATTTCTACATGGTATCAGAGCCATTGTAGGTTGTTACTCTCCTTCAAAATTGTTTTGCAGGTTCGACATCAAGACTGGGAGCCTTCTACTGACAGCCGAGACAGATTTTCTAAAGCTATGGATTCGCAGAANTTACAGCTCCATTTTCAGTCTCCATTGTTGACAATTTTGCATGATCAATTGTAATTTGTTGTGAGTGAAATTAATCTATTGCTGGTCAAAATTTCTACAGAGTTTCCAATTCTGTTATGGAGAAAATATTCCTATGGTTTGGGGTGGACCACAATAAACAATATGACATAATGAATCACATCCGTTCTCAAATATGCTAGATAAATTAAAGAAACTAATAAATAAGGGATAGAAATTGTACCTCAACCGAATGTTTTAAGAAGATCACCATTGATCTCACAATAAAAATCTTGTCCCTACAATTTTCCCTCAACAACAAATATATGTCTAAGCATAAAATAAATTAAATGTTAGTATTCAATCTAGCATAATCCATTAAAACATGTATAAAGCAATTATACCCATGGATACAATATAAACAACTACACATGAAATTTGGATGAGAATGGATATTTCTATTAATGCAAAAACATAGATACAGTGTGGAAACCTTTGTCGGCACCTCGTCGGAATCGAGAAACTGTGTCCCTCCACTTGGGCCTCCGCCACTTCAATCCTCCATAGCAAGGAAATATCACAAAGATAATACTAAGAGATCATGGGAGATAAACACCAATGGTTCTATCAATAAGGACAAAGGGATTCAAACTCAAGTATATGGAAATAGGGAAAGATTTTGCTATAGTATCCTTACTCTCAAAGTTTCTCCTTCCTCTAATGCTTCACAATGGCTCAATATATAGTCCTCGAATGGGAAATTGAGGGTTGAACTAGAGCGTTTCTAGGCATATGGAATGCCAAAGGATCAAGTTATTCATTACTTGATGAGGAAAACTCCAAATACTTTTTTGTTTTTGAGCACAAATCCCGATGTACACGAGTTGTAATGGTTATTCCACCTATTAAATTCCTACTACCTACATACTCACTAATTAGAAATGCCTACAATAACAGTTGTTCTTCATCTGTTGGCAATGGAGGAAATGAAATATAGGTTGGTACATATGACTTCCTATGAAAATGTTGTCAGATGCATTCCAGGATGATGATCTAGGGGATTATGCTCATATCATTAACACCTTCTTTGAAAACCTTAAATTCGCTTCCACCACTCCTCTCTTTGGAAATTACCAGTCAAATTCTACCCAATTGGGGATAAGAATGTTACTATACAATTTGAAATCAATATATCGCATGTCAAACATGTATTTCTCGGTACTTTTGAGGTAACTTACCATCAAGTCCTTTATATTTTGAGGAATCTTGTCGCACAATCAACATTGAAAATGGTCAATTTTATGAACGTTAAATGACATTCTACATTTCTATTTCCCATTAACTGTAGGTTATTCAAATATAAGGTACTTCTTAGTGATGATGTATTACTTGGAAGCTACAAAGAAACAAAGAAAATGTTGAAAAGGTTGGGTGTTGTATACATATCATATCATGTGTGTCTGAATGATTGTATTCTATGAAGAGGGGGATATGTAAAAAAAGATGTTTACAAAATGTGGGCATGATAGGTACCATAAATCAAGAAATGAGGGTAAAGAACATGGTTCTCCTCATAATATAGTGAGGCACATGCTATAATCCCAAATATTCAAAGACGCTTTCGTTGTAAAGACATTATAGGAAATTTCAACTCAAAATGGCCTTTTAAATTTAATTCAAATTCCATGTCATCATGTGTTAGCCAATGAAATTGCTTTAAATTTGAAATACTGTATAGGTCTTAAACACTTTTTTAATATAAATTTGGGGATAGGTATCATAAAAAAACTACCTTTTGTTTGTATTTTTGACATATCTCCTCGTGTTTTTTACTCAAATTTTGATCGGGAGAGCTTGTTGGATGTGGAATTAAATTCTGCATCCAATGAGTACCCACTCGGCATACTTTTGATGGACCCCGCTACCCCAAAAACAAGAAATACCTGAAAAAATGTATTTCTTGTTTTTGGGGTAGCGAAGTTTGTCAAAAGTATGCCGAGTGGGTAATCGTTGGATGCGGAATAATTCCACATCCAATGAGCTCTCCCGATCGAAATTTGAGTAAAAACATGGGGAGATATGTCAAAAATACAAACAAAAAAGTGGGTTTTTTTTTCTTCCTCAAAAATTAATAAATATTATTTTATTATTTTAACTATTTTTTTTTTTTTAGGAGGCCCATTTTGAGTTGAAATTTCCTCTAATTTACTTTTATGTTCTTAGGAACCATGCCTTCGTATTCGAATTGTCTTTTGACACTTGTTGATAGCAGGATTTGATAGTACATTATAGTTCAAAAATGCTATGTTTCAAATATCACTAATGAAACTAGAGCCATTGGAATTATTTGGATGCCTATCCCACTCAATCCTACCTAGCTAAAATATTGTTTTGTGACCTCATGTGGAGGATTTTAGTTGGCTAGCACTTACAAGTGTTGATTTGAAGGATTCAATGTTGTTTAAGGTGTGTAATGAAGGTATTTCACAATTCCCATCCTTTTTTATTCACCAATATCACAAGTAATGCAAGCTAAAGAGCAAAATTGGATTGGAATATCTTTTAGGTCCCTTTGTGTATGTTAGTGATGCAATACACATGTGATATAAGAAAATCAATTGTTGTAACTAACTAAAGAGATATAAGCACATGCAAATGGATATTTTAACTTGAACTCTAAAGATGCCAATGGTGCTTACAAAACCAAAATACTAATGAACTAAAAGTGTGCAATGGAAGTATTTCACACTTCTCCCCATTTTCTAGTTCACCAATCTCACATGAAGTGCGAGGTGAAGAGAATACTTCAAGAGATTAGAGTATTTAGGTCCTTTCTTGTCCAAAAGTGGTTTTCACTACTCTAATAAAAAAGATGTAAAGTAAGCAAAGAACATAAAATATATTGAATACTAGTGACAAAAATGAGGCCCATTGAAACCCTCAAAATTAGTTACCTAGGTATATTTCGAGGGAAGACCTATTTACTCCCTACTATTGGGCTAGGTGAGATAATTACTATAGAAAAATGTAACTATTACAAGTTAATTAATTCTAGCTCATCAGTGAGTAGCCATTGGGACTGCAAGATTCTGCAAAGTTGATCAAAAACAAAGGAAATGAGACAGTAGCGTACAAAACACAAAGTTAGACGAACAATAGCACGGAAAAAGAAAACACAGAAGTGCAGTAGCACAATTACATCATGGCAAGTCCACACGAAAAATGAGTAAACTATCACACGGGAGAGGGTCTGTTAAATTGTGGAGAAGACGTGACTATCGAATGGATTTTTGTGTGAACTATGTGCTTGAGGCATCAAGATTCACGTGACTGTGTAAACAACTATTACAGTCAAAAGGTGGTTGAATTTTGGGAATGAAGAGTATGGACCTCTTCGCCTATAAAGAACAATAACCCATAAATTAGCTATCTAACAATAACAATCTATTTAAGAACAAATGAACAAAAATAAAGTGGATTTTCCACAAATACTGTTGTGGAAAAAATGCACAAAGGTGTGTAGCCTCTTCCACGTTGGGTGAAAAAATTTGAGGTTGTTGATAATACCAAGTATTGTGTAACATAAACAAAATGTGATAACCCCAAATGGATCTCGCAAGCCCTTCTTAGCAACAAAACAAGATAAAAATCAAATAAAATAAAATACAAAACAAAAGAGGTGAGGGAATGCAAACCACAACAAGAATCCAATGCAAGTAGTACTTTAGATTTTTCAATGGTCAAGAAAATACATGTAGTGTCACCTAAGAGGTGTGGGATTCAAAGGGAAGCCAAAAATATCCCTTAGGGAGGTCTATTTTTCCACACTAAATGCTAGATAGATTGAAGAACAAATGGGAGAAACACTTGCCCCTTGGAGCAATGAGGTGAGAGAGCTTGGAGAATGATAATAGGTGGGAAGAGGTGAGCTATGAGGAAGCTTCAACACAATACTAGCAGCATAACCTTGCTCTAATTTTTTCCTTTTCAATATGCATGCAGATGGATTCCTTTTATAGGCAAAGAGGTTGCCAAGAAACAACAAGATCAAAATGTGAACCCATTGACTCCATGAACTAGCTCCAAGGTACGCAAAGGGGGCTATTTAATGCCAACAAGTATGGTGGGAGCCAAATTCGAATTCTTGGAGGTGATGGGCCATTGATGAGCCTTCAATGCATGGCAGGTAGCTGAGATCTCATTATTTTAACAGTCATGTAGTTATCAAAGGGAAATCCATGCTAGTTTCCACATTGTCATAGAACTGGTAATGTGTGTAGCAATGCACATAAACACCACGTGTCCTTGTCTTTTCATTATTCTTTGGCATTTTTGTTACCCATTACTTCATGTATCTTGATGGAGAATTCTTTGGTGGGATACATGCTATATGTTAATGATGCCTTACTGTAAGATTTGAAAAAATGTCGCATGTGTGCAAATAACCCTAAACAGATCTATAGTTTCATGTATCATAATTCTAAATCCAAAAGCCACTAGAGGTTCGTAGCCAAATAGTCAATGTGGAGGAAGTATTAAACCAACTAATAGTAAATAATGAAGGTGGTTTCCTAGAATTACAAAGGCATGGGAAGAAGACACAAGGAAGAAGTGTTAAAGGATTTAATAAGAGAAGAGAAACAATTTGTCCTCCTTCTATAGAAGATAAAACTAAAAGAATCTAACATCTTAAAAATATCCAAGAAGACATGGAAATCAAGCAAAGGGTTCACAATCAAATCTTAAGGAGCCTTTGGAGGGGTCTGCACCCTGTGGGACATTGTTGTTATACATATGATAATGAGACATCGAGACACAAATTAGTTAATGACTAAGAAGCAACATCATCAAACAAGTAAGTTTCTAAATCTATTTAATATATACATGCCTTTCAACTATAAAGGCAAAGAAGCTTGCTAACAATCTTTGTTAAGTTTAAAGGGTTCAAAATTAGCAAAAGTTTGTCATTGATAGCTGGAGATTTTAATGTTACTATATCAAACAATGAAAAAAAAGGTAGAAGTAATGTTTTAGATCCATTACAAGAACAATTGGAATATCTTATCTCGGAATGGGATCTTTTATATATTAAACTGAAAAAGGGGCATATACAGATGGACCAACAAAAAGACGGTACTGAGCCACATTACAACCCGACTTGATATATTTTTTATAAAAAGTGACATCTTAAACACAGGCATAGCTCTCTAATCCCATATTATCCTATCCAGCTTCTCTGACCACAAGCCAATAGCACTGAATTTAAATCAAGCTCAAAATTATGGACCATTAGAGGAATTTTGGGGTCTAAAATGGGCCTCCTAAGGAAAATAATAAAATAATAGTTAAAATAATAAAATAATAGTTAAAATAATAAAATAAAATTGATTAATTTTGGAGGAAGAAAGAAAAAAACTACTTTTTGTGTTCGTATTTTCGACATATCTCTCTGTGTTTTTACTCAAATTTCGATTGGGAGAGCTCGTTGGATGCGGAATTTGATTCCGCATCCAACGAGTACCCACACTGCATACTTTTGATGGACCCCGCTACCCCCAAAAACAAGAAATACCTGCAAAAATGTGATGATGATGTCATCATCACGTTTTTTCAGGTATTTCTTGTTTTTGGGGTAGCGGGGTCCATCAAAAGTATGCAGTGTGGGTACTCGTTGGATCCGGAATCAAATTCCACATCCAACGAGCTCTCCTTATCGAAATTTGAGTAAAAACACAATGAGATATGTCGAAAATGCGAACAAAAAAAGTAGTTTTTTTTAATGACAAATATGTCAATTCAACCATTATGGTTGACTTATTTTATTGAAATTCTATTGGTTCTTGAACTCCAACTCACAAAAACTTATTTTGGCACTTTTTCTTATAAGGCCCATTTTAGACCCCAAATTTCCTCTAATGATATTCCGTTAAAATTTAGTGCACTATGGTTGCAAAATCTAGCAGCATTGGATATATATATATATATATTGGAGTCCCTAATTTACATCTAGGAGCAAAATCTAATATATATATATATTATATATTGGAGTCCCTAATTTACATCTAGGACAAAATCTAAGATCCATAAAAATATTTAAAGATATGGGAAAAAACTCCTATTTAGAGAAACCAAAGAACAATTTAAAGAGAGGGTTGGTAGAAATACAAGAGTCGGCAGAAACAGAGCTAGCTAGTGACCCCTTAGATGAAGATTGAGGAAAGGGATATATGTTCCCAGATGAAGATTGAGGAAAGTGATATATATGCCCAGCTTCGTAAAGCAAATAAACAGGAGGAATAAATGTGGAGGTTAAGATCAAGAAGCCTTTGGTTGCAGGTGGGAGATAAGAACATTTTATTCTTCCACCAACGGGCCCAAGTCAGAGCTTCTAAGAATACGGTAATAGAGCTACACCTTGAGGATGGAACTATTTTGACTAGTTTCTATTATATAAAAGAAGTAGCTAGAATACATTACGAAGAACTTTCATACAGAGTCTCAAGATGAAGAAAATAGGGAAGTAGAAGGCATGCTAGAAAACATCACTTCCCTCATCAATCAAGCAAACAATGAATACCTAATCAAACAAATTGAAGAGAAGGAAATTATTGATGCAATATGTGGACTAGCAATGAACAAAGCTCCAGGACCAGATGGATTCCCCATACACTTTTATAGGTCCTATTGGCACATAATCAAGATCGATCTATTAAGGATGTTGCAATGCTCTCATCGAAAAAAGAATTTGGGGGAAATACCAACACATTATTCATATCTCTAATTCCAAAAGAGGTGAACCCCACTACATCCTCTTGCTTTCGTCCAAACTTGCTAAATGCAACGCCTCTTACAAAATATACACAAAATAATGGCCATTAGGTTGAAGAAAATCATGCCAGGATTCATATCTGAAAACCAAGGGATATTCAAGTCAACAAAGCAGATTCTAAACAACATAGTTTTAATCCAAGAGGTTGTGCACTCCAGAAAGGAGAATAATGAGAAAGGAATGATTATAGATATGGATATTGCCAATGGTTTTGATTGAGTAATGCACTCTTTTATTTTTAAGGTGTTGAGAAAGGTTGGTTTTAGTGAATTCTTTGTAATGATGGTCCAATCCTATATAAGTACTCCTTGGTTAACTCCTCTTGTCAATGGAAGACCAGCAAAAATTTTCAGGCTTACTTGAGGGATAAAATAAGGTTGTCTCCTTTCACCCATGATGTACATAATTATGGTTTATTCATTGAGTAGAAAACTGGAGCAAGAGCGAGTGCAAAACAGACTTCTGAACATTACAATCATCCAGAGGAGCCAAACGTATAAACCACTCACAATTTGCAGGCAATGCCTTGTTGTTAGGGGGAGAATCGATGGTGATAGCAAGAAGGTTCAAGGTGGTCCAAAATGAGGAGTTGTAAATAATCTCAAAATTCACATATACAGTTGGAATAGAAGTGCTAGAAAATTCTAGGATATAGCAAAAATCCTTGAATTATAAGGCTTGTCAACATGTACCACCTTCAGTTATTTGGGAATGCCTATTTTGCTAGGAAATACTACTACTCGTAGTTGGATAACAATAACAAGTAAGATAAAAAAACAAAATGACTCAATGGGGTTCACAATGGTTAAACCCTGCTAGGAGACTAGACCTCATAAAATATACTCTCTTTTCTCTACCAATGTACCAATGCTCTTACATGCTAGCATCTACAAGCATCCTCCAAAAATTCACAAAATACATTAAAAGAATGTTTTGGAAGGGAGGAAGAGAAAATATCAATAAATAAATCATCTCATAAACTGAACATTGTCTGGTTGCCTAGAATGTATGGAGGACTAGGAATAAAAGATCCCAAAATGATGAATCGTGCCTTGGGTGCTAAGCAGGCATCAAGACTCATATATGGAAGCAACTAGTGGTGGAAGGATGCAATTAACAGAAAATATTTTTCAAGGAAAAGAATTTGTAGTCTAAATAGGCCTAGTGAGAATGAAGGCTCAAAAAATTGGACATTAATCAAACAAGTCAATCCCATAACACAAAACCATCTTACTTGGGTCCCAGGCAATGAGAAAACAATCAAGATCTAGAGCGATAACATAGAAGGAAATCTCCCTTTAGAACAGAAAGTGGAAATGAAGGAACTAAGGAATTGGGTGAAAATCCAGGGAATCCACAATTTACATGACATTTTAGTCTAGGAAGAGGATGGGCAATGATGGTTAGATTGGAAAATGCCAAATATTCCACAAAAAATGAACAAACATGTAGAGATTATCTTCACAACACTATTAGATTGCGCCCATTTAGATCAACACACAAAGAATGAACAAGGATGGGGAACTTCATGTAGATACACAATGAAACATGGATACCAAAAATAACATGAATCACTCCCTCACTCACCAAAAGATGGAATTTAGAAAATTTGATGGCAATGACAGAATCGTGAAGGTAAACATCTTCATATGGATAATGATTTATGAAAACCCGCTCATCGTTGAAAATGTACTGAAACAAGGAATACATGGTCCCTCCATATGTGTCTTAAGCCAAAATGTTGAATAAAATCATCGTCATCTCTTTCATAGATTATCAAAATGGGAAATATGTTTAGAATACATCAAAGAGAAAACTACTTTTCCACGATCTTGGAAATATATGTTTAGATAGTGGGTGAAAGCATATCAAGGAACTTTCTAGAATAATATTATGTTTAAACTGGTGTGGAAAGCCATCTAAAAGTACCTCTATTGAAAAGTATGGTTGGGGAGAAATAAATGCATTTTGGAGGAAGAACAACCTCACCCGGAGGCTAATGGTAGCTAAAGCAATTAGCTTGATGAGTGAGGCAATCAAGAGTAGAGGAATCAGGAACCTTGACTATCCACCTAGAATAAGAGGAGAGGAATTTGATTAGTGACATCATTCTACTGCAAATTCACCCAACCACCAAAAATATACAGAGACCTCTACAAGATTCATGCTAGCGGCTTTGAATGATTGGAGAAGAGATGAAACAATGGCAACTTTCTCTTGGCATTCACTTTTCTTCGCCGGGGCCTAAAAGGGAAACCCCGACTTTCCTGAAACAAGGGGGGTCAATTATGTTCGTAGTGGAAATATTGAAACATATTACGAGTGGGGACTTAGTGCACGTCCCAATAATCAAGCTAAGGCGCTTGCCTTGTTACAGGGATTAAATGTAATGCACCCACATGTTACACAACTACACAAATAAAAAATATGTTGTTAAAAGCTCTATAACCTATTAAAATTGGTATTATATGAAATTAAAAATGAAATTATTAAAACAATTAACAATGAGCCCCATTCAACTCACTTCTGCGAAAGCATAATTAATAATGATTAGATTTCTTTATTAGTGATTAAAATTAATTTAAAAAATAATTAAATAGCATTAATATACGTCCCGATGGTTATTTATGCCTTTCCGACTTTACCATGTCGATCTCGACATTTCCAACATCGACAGTCGAGAGTCAACACCGCTCGACGGTTCTTAATAAAACAGCTTTGACGTGCCCACCCCGATGTCAGGATCCTGACTTCCTTGACTTCGACATGTCAGACCTCGAAAGTCGACACACACTTTGGACATAAAAAAAATAGTATTTCAACGTCGATGTTCCAACCTAAAAACTTGGGTGTCCGACATCAAAACTCAAGCATTAGCATTAAATGGAAAAGCATTTCAAATTAACATGCCAGTCCTGATGTCAGCACCTCGGCATCGAAACCCTAACATTAATATCTAATATGCCAATCCCAACATCAGCACGTCGGCATCATCACTTTGGCATAGACATGCAAATACTATAATATTTAATATGTAGATCCCAACGTCGACACATGGACATTGTCACTTCGGCACAGACATGCAAATACAACAATATTTAATATGTCGACATGTCAGCATCGACACTTCGACGTTGAAAACATCAGTAACAACTCCTTGGATTTAAAACGTTTAACACTTAGCCAATTTAAAGAAAGCGACCAAGGCATGAAATATGTTTGAAATGGAACAATTAAGTTCTGAAACTAACAAGTATTCATCCTTGTCTCGGCATTGAAACCTTTCCCATTTAGGCACATCCGCAAGATTCAGTTAATCACTTCAACAAGAATTTCCTTATTATTAAGGAATGAATCCAGCCGTTTTTAAGCCATTAACACAACAGTTTTCAGAACATACAAGACTGACAAGGTTCAACTGCATAATTCAAGTATTTATTTTATGTATTCTCAAACAACAGCGTTCTCATTATGGAAGTTAACAACCAAGGAAACAAAACATCAAATTAATTACAATGTTTTTCTACTTATTCATATTTCCTGCAATTCAACACAAGATGAGCAACCAAATCAATGGCCTTATTTAAATTCTCAATTGCATCAAATTACAAACAGTGAACATGATAAACAGGTGAAGATCAAGCCATAGTTCTCAATGGTTATGCAAGCACTGAAAAGACATAAGGCATTTCTCCCTTTTAACCAGTCTATCTGAACTAGGAAACCAATGATATGTTACAACCAGTAATCCAAATATCAATGCCCACAACGACTCAACAATTCTCAAACAGGGAATTTATTTAACAATTTAATTCTCCGCAACCATTTTTTTGTAAACAATCATGAATTCAACAAAATAATTGTAATTTAAATATATAAATTCCTCACATGGAAATTGAACAAGAAACCATAAACTTGATTTCTAATCTTGAATTAATATTGCAAAATAACTTCAGATGTTTCAGAATGATACTCATCTGAAAATAATGGAATTGGGCAACTGACTGTGTGTGAGGCACACTCCACCTAACCGTAGTTAATTATACTCATTTATTTCTCCTCAAAACACCACCCCCAATTTGAGACCCAAGCATTCACTAGTCAAGTCTCTCACCAGTCCCATAAATTCCTTCAATGGTTTAACATTTTGGCAATCAACTACATTGGACTACAACCAATTCCATGTCGAAACAGTGCATTTGACCTTCTTAGCCTCCTTCTGCCAGCACAACAATGAGATTCATCATTGTCCTGTGCTTAGAATTCCACTAAGTTAGTTCTGTACACCATTTGTCATTTCATTGGATTGACCAGAGACAAAAATGGATACAGCTTCAATAGGCATTTTCTCGATATTGTTTACAATTCAAAATTTGGTTTAGATAGATTAAGCAAAAATTATTGGTTTCACTCAAACACTTTCCTTGACCATGGACAGATTCTACTCTCTCGTCCCCAGCCAACCATTTTCTCTCCTCTCTCCAAACAATTCCTCCTCACCCCCCCCTCCCACCACCACCGGGATGGAACGGCTTCCAACTTTTTCTTGCATGTGTTTCCTGGCACATGGTGACATGCTTGACCCTTTCTCTCATTAACACTTAATAAACCTTAATCACAAATATGACTTAAACAAGCTTAATTTAATCAAAAGCGATTAGGTTTAAATCATCACTTAAGGGTAATCTTAGGGACATAAAGAATTAACAAGGTCATAGCATTGTTTTCCCCAATTGAGACACCTTTAATCCCCCTTTCAACCTTTGATGAATACCTGGGTCCCCAATCTCTTCAGTGTTCCAGCTCACCACATGCAGTTGTGGATTTTAATATTAATAATAACAAAATACAAAGTGTTCAGCGTTTCAAAAATTCATGGATGTTAATTACATTTGGACCCAATCAAACTAGGGGTTCAGGCCAGGGGTGTTACAGATTAAGCAACATTGGCGCCAATCAAGTCAGGAGGTTAGCAATAGTAGGAAATTCCATAGTAGTCAGAAAACACATGAGAAGGTTGAACAACTCGGAAACAAGGCAAGGCCTGTAAGTCACTTGATAAAAAAGAGGACAACTCGAGGCCAACAAATTCGAGCAAGTGGAATTTTTTCAAGTTCTTCATGATCTAAACAAAGCAGTAGACAGTCATGTGAATATGGCAACATTGTTGGAAAAGGGGAAGCTTTACAGAAACGAGAGGACAACTTTTTACCCAATCCTGTAGCAAAGATCAATATCAAAAATTTATGGAAAACTGATATGTATTACAAAACTGATTTAATTTTAGGTGTATTTTGTCAAGTCTACACCAACAAATTTGTGAGCCGGTCCTCTGCAAAGGACAGAATTCAAATTTCAGAAAACTTCTTCAATGGCATTGAGATCTTCTCCACCTACAAACCTGAAGCCAGGCTCTATTTATAAGACTCTAGCCTCTTTCAAGGAATTTGAATTATAAAATTAAATGATTCTTTTTTTTTTTAAGAATGACTCCATCAATATTTATAAATAGAAAGAAAACCTTAATCAAAGCCAAATGTTAACTACCTAGTGGGACTTATTTAATAATAAGAAACATTGTGGACCTAGTCCACTTTATATTAAACAAGTATCATGCATACACTGTTATTAACTTTAGTGATCCATTCAATTCCTATTACACCCCTATGGGGGATACCACCATCCATTTATAAAGGTTAAAATGCAACCCTAATCCATTAACTAAGATTAGATTAAAATAAGCCAAAGCCATTGGCCAAAAATAAGCAAAAAGCATACAAATACATACCAAAAATAGCACAAAAAATACAACACATCCAATGGAAGGATGTATTTGCATGGTCTACCTACAAAGAATATAATACACATCCAATATGTGTATGATTGGTCATAGCACTATTTAAATAATTATTGGAAGACATCTTATTAACTAGAGACTTCATGCTCTTCCTAACTGATTAACCATATGCATTATGTTCACTTAACAAATTTTTATGGTGGTTTTTTTTTCTTTTATACATGTGCACAGAGAAGGTATTTTTATGATGCGAGGATCATCTAGTCATGTGGTATCTAAAGCTTTTGTTGAGCCTTTAAGTCTCTTTGTTCAAAAAGTACAACAAATGTCTCTTAGTTTGCATGATGGAATCATTTTTGTTGATCTTGGACTTCCTTTAATAACAACTTCATTACATCATTTCATCCTCAATGTGTGCTTAGCCATATTTTGTGATTTTTTGGACATTGTTCTCTACCATTGTAGAATTTGGTTCCTCCAATCACCATTCTTGCATAGGATAATTCAAACTCGTGTTTGCACCATTAACGTTGAAGAGGTCCAGGTGAAAGTGCTTTGGAAGCTAAAGCCTCTCTTATATGTAAGCTATTTTTGGCTCTGTTTCCTCTAAAGATGTTTGTACGCAAGTGTCAACTATAGTTATGAAAATGGACTCTTGATTGGGAGTTTGTCTACACCTCGTCATGGTCAAAATGTTGTCAAAATTGTTCAATTATTCCTACCCTCCCTAATTAAATATTAAAAAGGGTTTATCGTCTACCTAATTGAATATTAAAGAGGGAATATTGCAATGTTTACTTAGCCAATAATATATCTCCCAAAAGAATATTAAAAAAGATTTGTGAAATGCTGGAGTGAGTGATTTGTCAATACTTTTAATTTTGAACATAAAATCTCAAACCATCATTATTTTTCCCCACGTTTATTATTTCTCTCAAAATCAAACTTAAAGGTGATATTACATTTATTATTTCTCTCAAAATCAAACTTAAAGGTGATGTCAAAATCAAACTTAAAGGTGATATATTTCTCTCAAAATCAAACTTAAAGGTGATGTCAAAATCAAACTTAAAGGTGATGTTAGATATATGGTAGTTAATTGTAATTTAGTAATCCATTTATGCTTATTGTCATTTATTAATATTAAAGGTGATGTTAGTGTTATGGTAGTTAATTGTAATTTAGTAATATTGTCATTTATTACTATTGTCGTGTTAACCCACATTATTGTAAAGGTTACATTATTTCTTTCCTCCAAAATCAAACTTAAAAGGTGGTGTTAGTGTTGTAGTAGTCAATCTTAAGTCAGTTATCCGTTGGTGCTCATCATCATTTATTAATATTCTTATTGAGTCCCTAGTTAACTCACATTATTATAATAATTATGTCAATCTTAAGTTATTGGTCCCTTAGTATTGAATTAATTAATTAACATGCATTATTGTAATAGTTCAATCTAAGTTAATGTTCGATTTGTACTCATTGTCATTTATTAATATTGTTATTGAGTCACTAATTAACTCATATTAGTGGGTTATTAATATAACCCACATTATTGTAAAAGTTAGATCAATTAACTTGCAACAATAAAAATGAGACTTTCACCTGCATGTGATATTGGGGAATTACATGGCTATCGTCAGCTAGGTGTAGTGCACTTGGTGTGAAATCTTTCTATAATCTGTCGAGACTTGTGTTTCTTTCCTGCCATACATGATTATATATCATCGAACCTGAGATACTCTTGATTCCTAAGCGAATAGCATGTATTCATAGTTCTCTTATGGATGTGGATGTAGTCGTTGTGAACCATAATATTTAAACAATTAAATAATTATATATCGCCAAACCTAAGATACTCTTGATTCCTGGGTGAATAGCAGGTATCCATAGTTCAACGTAAGATACTCTTGATTCCTAAGCAAATAACAGGTATTCATAGTTCTCTTGATTCCTAGGCAAATAGTAGGTATTCATAGTTCAACCTGAGATACTCTTGATTCCTAAGCGAATAACAGGTATTCATAGTTCTCTTGTGGATGTGGATGTAGCCATTGTGAACCATAATATTTAAACAAATAAATAAAGTAATTACTTGGATATGATGGTACCCACTAAAACCCCATATTAAAATATATTTTAATTGTCTTTTCAATAAAGATAACCAGAAGTGAAACCAAATATGTTTTTAATTGTCCTTTCAATAAGGAAACCAATTATATTACATTTATACCAAATATATTTTTAATTATTGAAAATTTAATTGTCCTTTCAATAGAGAACAAAAAGTAGCCAAATATATTAGATTTTTAAGGTCAAAGTTGTTTTTATTAAAAACAAATATTAAATCTACATTGTATAATCTAGAAGCTATAAATCAATATAGCATAAAATTTTCCAATTTCAATCAAAATTGAAAATGAATTTCAACAAATATTGAGTAGCAAAAACAAAGCATTGACCCAATCTTGTACCAAAAAATTCGTTTTCCAGTGAAAGAGATTATGTCGTCTAAGTTTTCCTTCATATCATACAATCATATCATATAAATGCCCTTGTAGTCATAGCATTTACAATCATATAAACGTCCTTGTAGTTTTAGCTTCTTTTGAGTAACCTAAAGAGATTTTTCCATCCACTTTTGAATATCTTTTTTTGTCGTTGCATTAGATATCCTTATTGTAAAGGTTTAAAATAAGTCGCGCGGCGCGCCCTATCATCTGGGAATTTGGATTGTATATCTTTCCACACTATTGGTTCGTTTGAAGAGTGTACTTGCACAAATTCCAAAATTATATCACATCGAGCTTGATTGTGGATTCTCCGTTGTGCAAGTCTTAGTCAAGAGGCCCATAGAGCTGGAGGCACGAGTTTTGATGCAGCATTATTTGAGACCTACATCACAGCGACTCAGCGAGTGTGTGTCCCTGATTTGATTTTGTACCTTCTGGTGACACGTTTTATACAAAAGCTGTAATGAAAAAGATCATGCAGCACCAACTAACTATTTATTATGCATTTGACTATGCAGGAACATGAAAACATATTTTCCTTCAATCCACTACCCATCAAAGGACCCTACTTTATTGAAAATCTAATCTGTTCCACACAACCACCTTCCAACATTAAACAACGAAGGTGCTTCATCCTTGTATCCGATTTTAATATATCTTAAATGGATGTTTTAATACAGCACCAACTAACTATTTATTATGCATTTGACTATGCACGAACATGAAAACATATTTTCCTTCAATCCACTACCCATCAAATGACCCTACTTTATTGAAAATCAAATCTGTTCCACACAACCACCTTCCAACATTAAACAACGAAGGTGCTTCATCCTTGTATCCGATTTTAATATATCTTAAATGGATGTTTTAAATAAGCAAAATGTTTTAATAGTATAAAGGAATAATTTGACACATTCAAACCATTTTCAATTCCCTAAATGCAAAAAACTGTTCAAATATGTTGTTTGGCAAAAATATACATCTTGTTTTGAAAGACAAGTTTTTTTTATTGTAGTATTCATGGTTTTTCCCTAAGACGGGCCTGCTAAATGGATTAAAATTTATGGAAGTTCGATCTGAACCATTTGTATCTTCCTCGAAAATATACCCTACTCTAATTATCAAATAAAGCAATCACTATCTAAAAAATAGTGTATGTTTTCTCCAATGCACAATACATAAATAAGAGAAAAATATTAGCAAAATGGATCGACTTTGAAAAGGAAAAAAAAAATCCCACCTGAAAACCATCGTTTTGTCCAGATCTGAATCAGGAAATCACTAGCTTAAGAAATCTGGAATTACATAAACAGATAATAAGGGTATCCATAGGGATATACCATCCACTATGTTCTGCAAATTCCGGCAACATATGCATGAACTTTGAAAACTCGAACTGAAAAACAAGCGTAGACCCATCTATTTCAGATCAGTCCAAAAATCATGGCATGATTTGGTTCAATGAAATAATACTAACTCTTAGCATAGATATTAATATGCTTATTTGAGAAAGAAGAAACACTCTTCAGATTTTATTAAATACCTATTTTAAAATGTAGCCCTAATCGGCATATTTGAAATTTTTGAATGTGAATAGAACACTGCCATGGACTATAATAAGGCAAATAAAACAATCAAAACACCATACACCCTAATCACTTATCAACCAGGTAAGAGAATTTGCCAACCAAGGATACGTTGCATGCATGAACATATCATGCGCCCGTGCTGCATATGGAAAAAAATACATAAAGCATGATAATAGTTTTTAAATGACCAAATTCCCATAAGCTAAAACAGAACATGAACAACCAACTAGGGACCGCTTTTTACCATTCTGTGGCAAAAAGAAAATTAAACTTTGCTTTGATGCCAGAATCTAGGTTAAGAATTCTATTCAGCAAAGTGAATATGCAATATCTTCAGGAAACAAGGACGAGTTTGATTTTGCACGGTGAATAGTCAATACCATGCCAACTAACAAAGGAAGCAATACCGTGAGAGAAACTTATAATTCTGGCATGTTTGGAGTCTAGAAAAGGGGAAAAAATATTTTGATATAAGAAACTTGTGCTGGACCCCAAAATAGGGTCCTGCTAAAGGAAGAATGAGAAAACCATTACCAATCAGAACAAATTCACTGTTTACAAATACTGAACACTAACAATCCTTAGGTATGGCCATCTTACAAACGCTGAAAACTAACAATACTTAGGTACGGCCATAGGTTTTCTGGGAGTACTATAATGATATATCAAAAAAGACAGACATGAAACGTCCGAACAAATAGTTACCAATCAGAACAAATCCACTTTTTATAGATATCGAACACTACCAATCCTTTGGGAATGGCCGTCAACAGTCAGCATAAAAGTGAACAACATACAATACAATAATTAGCGTTTTCTGGGAGTGTACTATTTTGATGTATCAAAGAAGACAGATATGAAAGTAGTCCATCTCAAAGAGGGACTCAAATTTTCAAACTTTTAGAACAAGAAAAATAACACTATAACTAAGGGTCTTTTATGTTAATAATATGAAGGGGCTGCACAATAAAGTCTTTTAAAGGGCTCTAGAACCCATGAAAAATCACATTAAAATGGAAACGCAGGAAAAGGACTTACAAAATGATTCTGCTGCAAGTCTGCAATCAAATATTATGAGAAATGTGTAACAAAGTGTGCATCAAAAGAACTGAATTCTCTTTCCACGCCGCTGTGGAATGTGCAGGAATTTGCTGCAGCCCTAGGTTCCATTCCTGGAATTCAATTCATCTCGACCTCCTACTGAATTCAAGGGACTAGTGTGACACTGGAACAGAAAAACCCTTTTTCTATGACCTAAGCGTTTTCTTAACTTTTCCAAAGTCAAAACTTTGGAACACAAATCCTAATGAATTGTGTAACCTACAATAATACACACTTGTTCATCTGAAACCAAGAAGTTCAGCTGTTCGCACTGACTGGTCCAGAAGGTTCTTGTGCTTCGCCATTATAGGAAGATTGAAGTTCGTCAGTCTTTCCAATAGCTTGAGTAACCTTAATTTCCTTTGACTCATAATTTACCACCTCCACTGGATCTGCAGGTTTGTGCTGCTCAGAATTTCCTCCACAAGTAGTCCCATCGTGTCCATTCTCCTTTTTCACATCCAGGGGCTCTTGGGGCTCCACATGAGTTGGTGCCTCACGTTCTGTACGTAAACCATTTTCATATGCTTCCTCATTCTCAGCATTTATCTCTTCTGCTAAATCAGTTTTACCTTCTTCCACTGCACAAACTTCAGGTTCATTTGTTGCCTTATCCTCTACATGAACTTCATCTTTGTTCCCCAGCTTACATTCCTCCACAAGAACTTCAGGTTCTTGCACATGAACATCTGGTTCCTTCTCCGTCGTAGTATCCTCCTTGACATTAACTTCTGATTCCTTCAACGTATCTTCCTCTATCTGCACTCCAGGTTTATCCCCTGACCTGTCTTCTTCAACAGCAACTTCAGTTTCCTTCACAGGCTTGTCTTCAATCTTGTCACATGCCTCCTGCATTTCTACATCTACTGCTTTGGATCCCTCCAGCTTGTCATCATGCTTTATTTCATGTTCCTCTTGCTTCTCTTCTTCCTCTTCACCCTTTTTGCCACCATCATCTTCATCAGCATGTGGGGTAGTCAACTCTTCCTTTTTTAAATCCTCCTCGCGGTCTGCATCTTGCATCTCCTCTTCCTTACTACCTTCTTTTTCTGCTGAAGAAGCTTCAGACTTCCTCTTTTTCTTTGCGCGTTTGTTGTCTTCAGAGCCTGCATCTGATTTCCTGGACCGATTTGGTTTCTTCTTGGACTCACTCTCTGGAGTTTCAGCTTCTCCCTGTACCTTTTCACTCAATCTTGAGGATCTCCTCGGTGTCACCCCTATTATTTCTCAAGAATACAAAACAAAATGTCAAGCATGCATTTTCTAAAAATCAACATATTATATAGTAGGGTGTATCTAGAAGAAATGCAAGATGCAACAATACCAGACACAGTATTATGCAGTTATTGACAAGCGGGAAAGCAACAAAATAGAATTTGAAAAAGAAAATAGAAAAATAGTGCAATGTAGTACAAAGGCCTGAAAACTGCCCCACTGTAATACAGAAGTTCCAAAACTTGTCATTAGCGCATGAAGCTTTTAAAAAAGTGGGTAAGGGGCAAAACAAAATTTCTAAAAGGAAATGGAAGAAACGTAGTACAAGAGCCTGAAAACTGCCTCATTGGAACAAAAAACTCGCCCTAGCATGAGCATGCTTAGATAAAAAAGTTGGGCACAAATTGACTTCATTAGGCTTGGCAAGCAGGACAGAGCTACGGTCAACCATGAAATGCAATGCACTGCAGCAATCATCCGGTATGGCAGAACACAAAGTAAAACAATAAGCAAAAAATGCGGGAAGATAGAAATTCCGGACCTACCTGAGCTCCAATTGAACTCGGAGATGGCAGGGCCACCAGGATGTGACTTAAGATAACGGTCCAGCTGAGCCCTTGACTTGATCTCTTCCCCTGTTGGGGCATAGTAAACAACGTCATCCCTCTTTGGGGTCCCCTTCTTCTTCGGAAAAAGCTGAAAATACATTTACACAACAAAATAAAACCCCTTGAAACACAAAGAGAAACAAAATATATATGCCTTGCCAACAGTAGAGAAATATATATATATATATATATATATATATATTATTACTTTAGAGGCAACACAAATCTCAGAAGCAGTAAACGAGATAACCTAACCAACCATAAATGGCCTAAACTACACTTGAAACTAAGAGTCGAAGGGAGAGTAATCTAAAGATTAGAAAAGTACAAAATCTAACATATTGTTAACACTGCGCATTACAGAAAACTGGTCCGGCAAATACAATTGACGAGATGAACTCACAGACGGAAACTTACCCTAACATAACAATACGCGAAAATTTCAGCTGACAGATTTACAAAATCCCATCACTGAGCACTCTTACAAACAAACAAATCTATTTGAGCACATGGAGAAAAGGTTTCACAAATAACTTACAAACCCTAGACCTTAAAATACTTCGAAATGCTTGATTTTCACTTCGAAAATACATGTCAAGCTTCGAAATGGCTGTTTTCTCAGAATGTTACGTTAAAATAAAATCTCCGTGACGAGAACAAGAAAATTTCACCTGGCATACTGAAATTCAAAACTTACAGTACTTTGCCCTAAATTAACAGACTCCAGAAACTGGCCCTAAACCTAAAAAATAAAAATAAAACAGTGCTACAAATCCAAGGACTCTTAAGGTCAAGGTAATGAAGGGAGTAAGCCTCACTTGACACACTACTGGTTAAACTTACTGAAATTTAGCTCTACGATACGTAACCCTAAACACATAGAAAACTTAATCTCCCAGATTTATCTTACCATCGACTATAAGCAGGCTATTTACACGCCATATTACACCAAACGAACTCTAAAACTCAGTAATGGACGCATAGCAACAGAAGAGTACTGATCTGTAAAATACTCGACACTAGAATTTTCTGCTCACAAAGAAAGACAGAGAGAGATTCAGACCTTCTTTGTCCATCCCTCTGGGGCTGGGAGTTCCACGACATTTACATCGGCGGAGGCATGTTCCGCTTCAACCGGAGCGGGACTGGAAACCTGGACCTCTTCCGCTGAGCTCGCCATGTCCACGACAACCTGCACTGCTGGGCAAACAAACAGAAACAGAACAATAGATGCAAAATAAGGGGCTTCCGTAGAGGCCCTCGTTCTTTAAAATAGGCAGACTCCCGCTCCCCCACACGGTCACGTGGACTCTTAGCGGAAACCGCGGGCTGCAAAAATTTTCAAGTAAGGTGCAAATAAAGATAATTCCAAGCAAATGACAAATCCTGACGTCACACGTAACCCTTCCGGGTAAATTCACTTCGACACGATTTATCCGACAAAACCTGGTCCTGCATGGTTAAAAACGGCCTTTACTTCGCCGGCAGTAAATGAGGGCTCCGACCGTTGCGGCGGCTCGGCGGGTCAAAGAGAAACAGTCTCCGTTATCCTTAAGTAATAACCTTATCGTGTAGCATACCACATCAAATGATTTTCGAACCACATCTCATTTTTATGGTGTTTGACTGAAATTTGGAGCCGCTATTCAAAATGATAATGAGAAAGAGAAATGGAGTCATCTACCCGAACTTATAATAAATGAATTCAAAATTTTGATCTGTTAATTCAAATATTTGATACATTAATTATTTTAATAGCATTTTTGAAAATTTAAGTTAAATTAAAAGGAAACAAAATCTTTTAAAATATTCATTTCACTTTACACAAAATTTGAATTATATTGAAATTATGCTATGGTCTATCTTTATATGGGGTGGCATACTATTTCTTGAAGGCATCGTATGATTGGGATGGTGACCATACTCTATTCATTATGTTATGTCTAATATTAAGGTTTATTATGTTTTGTTTAATATTAAGGTTGGCTCCAATCAGTTTTTTTATCGGATCGTGATTTTATAATTATTAAATATATAATTTATTATGGTCTATTTTTATTTTTAATTTGTTTTATTTTTTTCTTTAATTTTTAGTATAGTGTAAGTGGTACCAAACCGTTAACAACATGTGTTTTTTAATAAAAAGTAATATTTAAATAAAAAAATTTGTTTTAATCGAATAAACCCATGTCCTTGTGCTCTATACTTATATCAAATTTTATTTTATTTTTCTAAATTCTAGTTAAATTTATAAAAAAAAATCATTAATTTTAAAGTTTTATAGTCATGATTCATATTCTTCTATCAAACAGAAACACCTAGAAACACTTCTAGATTAAACCAAATGAGGGGAAGGGAGATATAAAGATGGAAATCCTGAGTTGACGGTTTCCGTAGGCCAGCGTTTAAAATGGTGAGAAAGGCGTGCACGACAGAGACGGAGAGAATGGAGCGTCCTGATTCGCTGAGACTATAATTTAACTTCTTGCCCTACTTTTTCAATATTACTTTGATGACCGTTGCGCGTTGGGTAAAGAGACTCGAACGTGTAACCACCTACATCTCAACTACCACATATCAACTATTTTGATCGCATTCGTCTTGAGATTTGTAGGTTTGATTGAATGAGTTAAAGTGATAAAATTCATTGCACCTCCAAGGAGGATTGTGTACGCGAGGAGCACGGAGTTTTTTTAATGTTTTTTTTTTCTCTTTTCTTTTCATGATTGTGTATAGCTGCTAGCCCAGCCATTATTACCACTAACCATCAGGTTGAATATAAGATCTTATGAGCACTAAACCCCACTAAGACCAAATGAGTTACACCTCATAGCTTGCAATTTTTTTAATGTATATATATATGTGAGTTTGAGAGTACCGAGTTTTTTTTAATGTATTTTTTCAAATTATTAAAAATTAAATGAAATTGCATGAGATGAGATTACATAGTAAGGATTAAATTTGACAAGGACGGTTCTTTTTTTGAAATAAACATTATAGAAAATCAAATGAAAAAAGAAAGATAAAAACGGTATTTTCATATAAAGAGGTTAATGGTAAAGATACTTAATGATATTAAACACGCTATTTTAAAGAAGTTAATACTCAGTATAGACCTATTTAAAAGGGGATTTATCAAGTACTTAAAGGAATCAAATTTCTTAAGGTTTAAACTTGTGTAATCCAATATTTATGGTTTTAGTCTATTTAATTTATGTTGTTTTATATATATATGTAATTCTAAATAATTTAAATTTAATTTAAGCGGACATGTTATTTTTAATAATATTTTTCTATTTTTTTATAAAAGACGCATGTCAACTCTAGGATGAGCACGGAAAGAGTTACACATCTCTCCCTTACTAGGTTGCAGAATGTACCTCTTCCGTGCAATAAAAGTTAATAATAATAAAATAATAATAAGCAAACTTATTATAAATTTAGGCAACCTGAGTGGGCCCAATGGTTAAGAACATGTGTTATCTCCCTGGAGGTCACAGGTTCAAAATCGGCGGGGGGTAGGGTTGCTCATATGACCTGCTATGGCAAGGCTAGAAGGGTAGGCGACCCCACCGAGACGTCTCAGCCCTTGCCGAGTCACAAGTTTCTGGTATATCTGGCTTGCAGGCTGTTGGATATACCCTTGGGAGGTTGTTGTTCCCATGGTCAAAAAAATAATAATAATAATAATAAATATAAATATAAATAAATAATAATAATTGATAATAATAATAATAACAATAATAAATAAAATAATTTTATTAATATTTAGTTATATTAATTTAGTATTTATATTTCAATTTATTTATTTTTAATGATGAAAGAAAACCAATTTCAAAAAATGAAAACATGTTTCCTTATACATACATATTAATGTTTTAGATTTTGAATTTCAAATTCTTTACCATTATATCATGCGAAAATTGTGAGAAAATGACACTTCCCATTTTCCATAGTATTAATTATCACTATCCTTTTGATAAACCAAATCAAATTGAAAATTCTAACTTATAATCTCTATTCTTAAACTAAATAAAATATCTAATTAGCATAGATCTATCTTATTTTTGGATCTATTAAGAGGGATCAAATTCTTTGAGATGCAAACTTTTCCTCAAATTTGTAGTCTAAAAAAGGTTTGCACCTTAAAAGGTTTGATCCCTTTAGCAAATTGGTAAATCGAGAGTTAATATGGATCTATACTCATTTAATATGTAATTCCATGGTATGTACTTTAATATGTAATTCCCTTTTATGTGCTCAAATATATTATATGTAAATATATGGTTTAATGATTGCTCAACTCTTAAATCCCATAAGAAAAAGTATCCAAGTTTTATTAATTATGTATATATATATGGTATGATGCATCATGTTCAAGGAAGCGAAATGGGGCTTTGTGGCCTCGCGAGGAAGTGCAATACTGCGGGTTTTAAATTTTTTCAACACAGTGAAGAAAGGTGGGCTTTCATCAAAACATGTTCACACCATTAAGTTGTCACCTCAAAGCTCTAGGGAGACACTAGTGACAAATCCAAGGGAGACAGAATGTATATCGATGGAGTGGATTATGAGGAGGACCCTTAGTACGGTCCTATTTTTTGTACAGATCGGGAAGTTATCGGTACGGGAAGTACGCTGGCGACACCTGAGGTGACATCTCCAATGTGGTAGATGTTGCCACCTAAAACAATCCCAAAGGATACCACCCCAAATCATAATTCAGGTGACATCAGCAACTTCAATACTCACTAAGGAAAGGGGTCAAGGAAGGCCAAAGGACTTAGACAAAAGAAAGGTTATGCAAAATTAATAGTATGGAGGGACATACAGATTGAACAAATTCTAGCATATCTATCCCAGGCCTTGGTGGGAAGATTATGTGGGAAGGTGATCAACAGAGAAGCTCTACAACAGTGGATGGATTCAAACTAGAATGCATGTTTGGGGTATGCACCAGATTTCCATGTACTACCTCAAGGCTGGTTCTTAGTCAAGCTTCAAAAGGAGGAGGATGGACCAAAGCTTTTAGCACGCATGTTGGATTACTTCTATGTAGACCTAGGTTCAGATCCCTTGTTTGTCAACACAACCCAAGATATCGGCTCGACATAGCATAACCCCGTCGGCAACACCAGCGACGCAGATGAGGTCTCACCCGAGATATCTATTAGGAACTACCAGAACCAGGTTTCTACGGTTATGAGGGGGATTTCCTTATTACAACATTATCATATCACTCGACTGAAACCGAGGAATAGACTTTTGTCTCATACATTCATTCAAGAAGATAGCCTATTGATCTGTCGACATATAAGATAGTATGTAACATAAAGCATTAACACACATTAACTACTATTCCATATGATCATAACATTAGATGTGTGACATACATAGATAAGTTCATTCCCAATAGATCGAATCGACACAATCATATCAACTCATTCACAACAGATATGCATTCGACATAAACACAGATATTAAAGACACACAGACACAATATTTAACATGGAAACCCATGTGGGAAAAACCACAAAGGTACTATTCATCTAGCATGAGAAATGGTTTATCACCCTTGGTCTGCGCACTCAACTTGCAAACCATTCTTTAGATCTTCTTTACAATTCACATGTTCTTTTCTTGTCTCGTGCTCTTTGGTTTAGGTCCCTCTCTTTTCCTGTATATATTATCTATTTGTTGTTCTATGTTAAGTCTTATCTCATTCCTCGTCATATGCACATAGCTTGGATCGACTTTATATGATTTTACAACTCTTGCTTTACCCATCGCATGAGTCTCCACTGTTAATCGACAGGGTGTCTTACTAATTTCACTCATCCCATTACATCTAAAAATAGGCATTATCAGCCCAAATTGCAATGATGATTTATTTCCCAAAAGCAAACTATCTATTTAACTAAATCTTTACCAAAAATAGGTCGAACTCCTTGTCTTGACTTGCTTTCTTCCTCTTTTTTTGTGGCTCCTTTCATCGCGGTCTTTGCTTGTCTTGCGACCAAAATCTTCATCTTTCTAAGCAAGATTTTGGTTATCTTCTCTCATTTTTTCCTAGGGCTAACAGGCCCCCAATGATCACCTGTGGCTCGTCCCGAGCCACATTAATTTGAAATTTTGGTCAATGTGATTTTGCTCTAAAAATCTTCAAAGATTTTCATGACCTGTTATGTTTCTTGTCGCACCTCTTCATGTACTATCTTCAATTGCTCCACAAGTTCGGAACTAATATGTTCCGAAGTTGTCATTCTTGTCGAACCTAAATCTTGTCGCACCTTCTCATGGATAGGTTGAATAATACCTGTAACCTTTTCCACTTCCTCCTGTAACTTTTGTGACATAATCTGTTATTTTATGTTGTTGTGTTCGCAATCTGGCTACGTGTTGTTGTAATCTCTTCATATCAGTTGCCTTGATCATCTTTTCCACTATCGATAGCTTCTTCAATTCATTCTTCAGTTGGTTAAAGTCTGCTTCAGTAGTGTGCAACTGCTCAGTCACCTGTTCTAGCTCTATGTTGTCGATCAAGGCTTCCCATGACAGAGAAACCTGTTCGGCCGCTTTGGCACAAAGTGCCTCTGCCTCCTCAATCTTTTGCACAGCCTTACTTGCTTCCTTCCTTCGATCTTCCAGTACCTTTGGAGGTGTATTGGGCGTCATCTTTGATTCCAACTCCGCAACTCACTTGCGGAGGTTCTCAACTATCTCACCTAGTCTGAAAATTTTTGCTTCAGAGAACATCTCGAGTGTGATCCCTTCCTCAACGAAACTGCTACAAGTGAGTGTAAAAGCTACATCCAGTTGTTGCCTATCATCCTGCCAGGTTTTTTCTTTATTATTTGTTTCCTTGAATGTTTACTTTAATGATGAAATGGTTTTCTTTGATGTCTTTAGTTGTCCAAATATTGCATGCTCTCTTGTTTCCATCTCTTCTATTGCAACATGTTGAATAACATGCAATTGATACATTGGTGCTATAGAATAACTAAATGTCACATGACCAAGATCCTTGATCAAGACATTGAGCTCTGACGTTCCTAATTGCTTGACCAATTACTTGAATCTTTGTTTGTGGGGTCGTCGACGATGTATCAACAAGTCACTCTTTAGATGGGCCAGCTTGGTCCTGCGACACATTCGAATACGGTGTTTGTTCTACCACTACTCTAACTTCTTTTATTGTAGTATAAAGCGTCTGCAGTAAATATGTAATGTTGTTACCAATTATGTGAGGCATTCATCCATCTTCTTACAGCTTTAGTTTGTGACTTCCTCCGTGCAATATAAAATTAGGTTATAATCATCATTTGTAAGACCGACAATTCTAGATAATCTGTTAGCCTTCATTTTCTTACGACTCTTCTCAACATTTTTTTAGTGTTTTTATTTTATCCCCCAACATTGGATATGTCGAGGTCGCATTGGATTCATTTTGACTCTTGTAATGAGAGCTTCTTGGGACTTCTTCTGCTAGTGGATCGTCTCCTTGGTTTCCATTGTACTTCTCCGATGGGTCATCATGTCGTGGCTCATCTTCTGTAGAGATTTGATCCTCTATGACAATTACTCTCCATTCTTCATTCTAATAATGAATAATCATGTCAATTTCTTCAGTATATAGTTGAAACTGCATAGCTAACCACTAGTTCTACGGGTCTTGTCGCGAATGAAAAAATATATGGTGAGCCCTGACCTAAAATCTTATAATGTTACGAAACATTTTGAGGGTTTCCTTTGTTATTATGTCTTGCTTCAAAATAAAATATCTAAGTGCCTCTCCTTGCAAATAAAATTACACCTTATTGTGTATTTATTGCTGTGGATTCTCCTTGTCGAAGTAGAGATTCTGGTATCTGGCTCCTCGACGCGACACAGGGACATCTATCCCTTGGTAATCTAGTGGTTCTTCCCATGCGAAAAATGAAATTAAAATAAAAATCCAGGAATAATTAAAGGGATTACCCTTTTCCCGTGCATACACAACATTTGCTAACAACTCATTTAATAAATGTGTCGTTTAGTTCATTTGGACACCCTCTGTGCACTGCTCTGTAGCAACAATTATTCCTGCAATGCACTGGTTTGGTCACATCTTCCATGTCAACTTGTTGGATAAAAATTTGGTTGTGAACCGAACGACAACGTCATTAATAGAGGCGATGCCAAATCCTCTCTTATCCCTTGACAGACTATACTTTTCCTTCATTCTATTGATCAGATTTGTACACTAGTCCTTCCCAATGAAGAAGGGCGCCAGGTTGAATCCTGTAAGAGGAAGTCCTGTAATGGATGCTATGAGCTCAACGTCTACTAATATTTTTCTGTCGTGCCATAGGAACCCTCTGTGAAAACACACCAGCAACTGCTTCACACATGCATCGACTTCTGTTGTGCAGCCAAAGTGTGGCATATGCATCAGTGACAAAAAACTGGATTTATGTAATCCTCTCGCCCATCCCATCAGGACCATGTGAATAGGTCCCTCCTCAGTCTTACGGATCGTAGTCATATATCTATTCATGTCAAGTTCAAGGAACTTTCAAAGGTCGTGGTCGATGAATCCCATTTTAATGTTCGTCATCACCTAAACTCCTTTGGGTATCACTGGCGTTGCTAATTGATACTTGGCATTCTCACCAACAATAACCTTAGGTGCTTCTGATGGACTTGGAAGAACATAATCAGGTAGCAAGCTGGACGACCCAGAACCTGTTGCTTCAGCATCAGGTGGAGGTGTTGTCATTCTAGGTGTTAGCACCATTTGTTTCGCATAGTTAAAAGGAGCTTAAGGTAAGGAAAAAGAGCTTCGATTTTGAATGTTGTTGATATGGCCATGAAACTGACAGGTTGGGTGCTTGAGAGAAGACCAAATTCTCCATGGAACCGTATGATGGAGTGGAAAGTGACTAAAATGAATGTGTGAAGCACCTATAGCACCTTGTGGAGGAATTAACGGTCTAGATTAGAAGTGTGAAGAGATCAACGATGGATAGGGAATCCGTTGGGTGAGGCTGCTCGATGTATAATATGGGGAAATGTTGGCGAAATGACCGTTGGAAAATGTTGAAGTTCAGATTTGATCGACGGTGCACGATTGAAGGGGAAAGAAATCAACAGCTGAGGTGCATTCTGCGCCTGCAACATGCAATAAGGATGGAACAGGAAGGTGGTAGTGGAATTTTACCACCTTCCTTGTGTTGGGAGGAGAATCATTCCGCTAGATGAAAGGTGGTAAGAAGAAACCACCTCTCATGATCCCGAAACCACTTTTGGGGACATTATAAAAAGGTAATTCACATGGAAACATAACATTTTTCTTTTGCTCACAAAGGAGAATGTGCTTGCACATGTGGAAGCCTAGTCTGATTCACTTTTTTCAACCATCATTTTCTAGGTAGGCCACATATTTTAACACACCAAGTTTTTTTTTAAATGGAAGGGGAATGTGAAGTTGAAACACAGGTCCGAGAGTTCAGTAAACTAGATGAGATTTTTGAATATAGGGACGGGGATGTTTTTGGCACAATGCTCTCTTTTGGTCCAGTACATGAGCTAAAGAGCAAAATAAAACTTTAGAAACATAGGGGATTGACTTGCACAGCGTCCAGAGGTCTCATTTTTACTATTTTTGTCTAGACCAAACCCTTAACTTTATGGATTTCGTTACCTGGTGTGTGTCCAACTACTCTTAGTATGAACATGTTATAATGGACCTAAACCAATCCAAGACCCTTTTCTCTATCAATTCAGTGGTTGTTAGAGATGCATTAGAAGTACCTTAGTATTTTACCCAGAACCTGGAGAATTTTGTTGAGGAAAGTGTAATTGAGCAATATAGACATGTTGCAACATATGAGAAATTAACCTTTTTATCCAAGAGTCTTAAACCTGAAGTTTCCATTGAAAATGACCCTTTTCACCTTGACATTGACTTGTTTAATGAGGAATCCCAATGGGTCATAGCCCCATTGAGTCATTTTTTAGGGTTGGATAGTGATAGGTTTGTCTCTGAGGTCACATTGAGTCTATTATTTCGATTGAGTATGTATCTTCCTAAGTCTGAGTTTAGTTAGTACGGTTTCCTTAACTTTAATGAATTCCTAGCTGAGAATATTCATTCATAGTTAGTGAATTTCCACATGACCAAACATTTCAGATTTCAATATTATCTGGTTGGGATGTTCTTATTTTTCAATGAAGAGAATTTGCAATTTCCAGAGATAGTATTTACTTCTAAAATCAAGAATAATACCTTTAATTATATGAATCTTATTATATCAGAAGTATATAGAGTAATGTTTCAAGATAAATTACCTAGTGTGTTGCCAGAGATGGAAGAAATGTTGCAATTTAGTCCATACAAAAGAGTTGGAGATTGGTTCCTTCTAAAGGAACACACTATAATCAGAGTATATGGTTGTGTACATGAACCATACAATTTACATGCATTCTTGACACCTAGGATTTTTGATTTGGAATATATCAAACAAAATCTCATTGTGGAAGGCTTCAGAGATCAAATTTCCTATGAAGGTAGGTCCTTTTATTGTGAAGAACAAAGTTTCTCTCCTGGTAATTGAAGGTTTGCTCGAGGATATGAATTTTATGAAAGCTACACAAATTAATTATGGTCCTCATCATATCATATCACAGAGGAGGCACCAAAACAAAAACAAAGCATTTGATCACCAAGAGATAGAGGGGTTAGCTCAAAGAGCCAATTTAATGGAATATCAGCCTAAAGTAGAGATTTCAAAGATCCTGCATGCAAATCCCTCTATCATAATGAAGTTAGCAGCTATGATAATACCAATTCCCAGTAATGTTTAGATTACTGGAAAGAAAAGCTTTTCAGAGACAATTGAGATTGAGGATGAAGACCTGGAAACATCAAAGAGACCAAAAATAGATTCAGACAAAGCAAAGCTAAACTATTGAAATTTGTTGAAGAATGGATCTAATGGGGAAAATAAAGGGATTTCCTTATAGACAAAATTGATGTCCTAAATGAAAATCAAATAATTTTGGAAAAAGAGAAGGAACAGAAAGAAAAGAGAGGGGAGGTGGTAATCAGTGTAGCAAAGCAGCATTGTACAGTCATGAAGGAGACCTTAGATAAATAAATAAAAACTAGCGTAAACAACTCAGAATACCATAAACTTTCTTGATAGTTTTTTTGAAAAAGATTTTAAAACAGTTAGCATTAATGATAGAATTACAGTAATAAGTTGGGAAAGGAAGATGATTGGAAGACATCATCATATTGAAAGTGTCCAAGCAAAATTTGGCCATATGTTACAACAAGTGAAGTATTTCAAGGACTTATTTACAGAGTTATTTTAGAAAGGTCTCCCTTCTTGGTGGGATGAAGATGGTAATTTGATTCCCCAATATGAATATCAAGTTTTATTGGTTAAGGCTAGGTTGTATCATATAAAATTTGAATATATGACCCAGTCCCTGACAGGAAAAGCCATAATTGACAAACTAGTTATTGACTTTGAGATATTGGATTCATTCAGAATGATCAATGCCAATATGTCACCTATTTCTTATGTAGATCACGTGGAACTAAGAGTATTGGTTAAATAAATAACACATCTTGAAGTCCCATCTGGAGATCAATGGAAAACCATTGAAAAGTTTGGGAAAATGAAGTGTAGGTTACATCAATGAATCTATCCATTTTAATGCTTGAATTGAAGATAACTCAAGATCCAATTCAATGTGGAGTTAAAGATCTTCCATTGTTTAGAGAGATTTAGTTTATTAAGTTATATGACAATTGTAATAAGGAAGTTACAAGAAGCCTATTTTTAGAATGTAGGTAGTTAGGTATCAGCTCGAGGAGCATTTTGATGTATAAAATCATGTTTTACAATGTAGTTGGGGTTGGGACCCATGAGAGTGAGACTCAATTTTGTAACTGAGCATTTTCAAGTTAATAAAATTTGTAGAGCCAAGCAATATTTTTTCCATAACAAAGATTCTTCTGTTGTTGTTTTATAGTCTGTATTTCCCTTTCTCATGTGAATGTTTTTCTTGTTATCTTTTCGATTGTGTTATCTTTCATGCTTGAATTAGTTTGTATTGGATCAGAATTCATAATAAGATGCTTTGGTCCATAGGATTCAAGTATTCACAAACAAAATTCCTTTAAAGTTAATATTGGATTCATCTTTTAGTGCCCATATTAATGGACTTTTCATTTTTCTTCTTCACCACTAGACAATTAAGAACTTGGTTATGAAAGAGTAACTATCATGCCTCTATGAAGAAATCTTGTTGCAATAGTCTTGTTTATCTATAACAACTTATGATTTTGACTCCATGCACAATGATACCTTCTTGTTTCAACCATTATCATATAAACTTGTTTATCTAAAAATATCTCTTGTCATTGTTTTCATTTGTTGAGAGATCCCTCTCTGTCATGAAAGAAGCAAGATTTCCTCCTAAAGGTTGGTTTAAAAGGTTACCTTGGAACTATCCTTCCACAACCAAAGGATAAATTATGAGTGATAACACTAGGGTTGCGACTAGTTCCACGGCCAGAGCGTTTCCTTATTGATGGGTCGGACGGGTCTGGCCATAAAAAAACTTTTGGAATCAGTGGTGACTATGAAACAACTTCTATATGTTCTTCCATGATGGTTGTGGGTGATAGAATCTCAATGTCTGATTCATGGACAATGCTTATGTTGGAGATAGAAATGACCATGCTCTGAGAAACAAGTTCGGTTTCAATTGTTGCAAACAAACAAGTTTGGATCAACACAAAATTACGTTAGTCAGATACAATGGAATGACCAAGCTTCAGCACGAAGATAAAATATGTTTACACGTTCGATTAGTCGTTCACTCACACGACCTTGCAATAAATGGAAAGGTGGCAGAAATTCTATCACATGGAGCAATCTTTCTAATCATGTTAAGGAAACCGCTAACCAAACCATCACTTTTCCTGATAATTCAATGGTATTTATTGTGCATTAATGGAAGATGTGAACAAAAATCATGCCACAAAAATATCTCGTTACCTTAAATTAACTATCATCCAACTATCAATTGTGACCAAAATCGATCACGCGACATAAAGTATCTTGTGCGACATACCCATAGTTTGCGATAGTATTCTATACTTTGTGATAACAATTGTTCTCTTGTGACAAACATATTATATCCCATGACACATTTTTTCTCTCGTGATAGACATATAGCCTGCAACACAATTCTTTTGTTGCAACATAAATATATTCTGTGACACAATTCTTCTTTTGCGACAGACATATCGTCTGTGACAACAATTTCGCACTTTGCAAAACTCTCACAAACTTGCAACACTCATAATCTTGTGACAAAAACACTCATAAATTTTGCAACAAAAACACTCATAAACTTTGTGACAAAAACACTCATAATTTTTTTTTTTGACTTTGTTCCTTCTCTTTTTAAACTATCAGTCGACTAAATTGTGGCTATCTTGATAAGGCTTTAGCTGAATTCCATTCACAAATCCTTTGAAGGGTGTACCATCTAATTTTTGCAATTGAATTGCTCCTCCTTCAGTGATATGAATGACAATATATGGTCCCATCCAATGTTTCTAAAACTTGCGAGGATGCTTCAAAAACTTACTGTCATAGAGGAGAATAAGTTCTCCAATCAGAAACTTCTTACACTTAATATGTTGGTCGTGCCAATATTTATGTCACTCCTTCTCAACATTCTGATGATAGCCTACGAAAAATCGATCTTCTTCTAACTGGACAAGCTGCAACAATATTTATTTGACAAAACCAACATTTATCATCTCCGTAATTGCAGCTATCCTTAGAGTGGTATAATATACTCCATCGGCATGACAACTTCTTGTCCATAAACCAATTTAAATGGAGTTTGGCCTGCCAAATTTTGACAAGTGGTCCATAGGCCCATAATACTTCAAGTATTTTTTGATCCCAATCATCTCTTTGAACATTAAAGATCTTTGTCAATGCATTCTCCAAAATCTTATTGAACACTTCAACAACACCATTCACTTGTGGGTGATACAGTGTTGTCTTCCAGTGCTGAATCTCAAATTCTTCAGTTAATTTGTCAATCAGTTGATTAATATGATATGTGTCTTAATCACTTATCAAAATATTCGAACATCCAAATTGGGGTACTACATGGTCGAATAGAAATATTGTAGTAGTCACAACAATAGAGTCCCTTACTAACATTGCTTCATCCCATCTTGTCAAGTAGTCGGTCGCAGTGACTATGTAACGTGCACTCATTCCCTTTCCTGGTGGATTAATATGACTGAAAAAATCAACAATCCATTTGTCAAATTCGTGTAAATTTATCTGTGGTACTAGCGACATCTCATCACGTTGGGACAATTTTTCATTTCTTTGGCAAATATCACAACTGTAACAATAATCTTGGGCACCTACATGTAGAGTAGGCCACCACAATCTATCCTGTAAAATTTTATGTACAGTCGCTTTTCATGCATAATGGCCTCCTATGACACCAAAATGTGATTCATTCTATACCATCAGTCACTCATGTTTTAAGACACAACGAAAAAGATTTCATCTGGTCCCATCTTGTATAATTGTCCAATAATCAATTGGAAGTTTGCATCTTTTACAAATAATTGTTTCTTCTGTGTTGTACTGTATCCTTTTAGTGCATATCATGTAGTTAAGAAATGTATAATATCTCTATAGTGATCATCAAGCATCTTGACTGCAAATATTTGTGCGTTAGGAAGACTATCGTCAATATTACCATGCTCTTCTCCACTTTCAAGCCTCGATAGATGGTCCAGACCTGAATTCAGTTGACTCAGCTTGACAATAATCTCAAAGTCAAATTCTTGGAAGAGGATAAGCCATCGACAAATATTCCCACCTAACACTGGATTATTGACCAGATGTTTCAATGTAGAATGATCTGTATACATCTTGAAATGTCCTCCCAACAAATAGTGTCAAATTTTTTAAAGAGAATATACCATAGCTAGTCCTTCTCTTTCTGTCGTGGTATAGTTCTACTTCGTCGTCAACAATTTTCTACTAGAAAATGTGATGGGATGATCAATAGAACCTTTAGATACGTAAGTGCAACACCCAACACGACAGACGACACATCAAAATGTACATAAAATTCTTTCTTCTAGTCTGGAAAGACTAATATGGGCATTGTAACCATCTTGTTTTTAAGAACTTCTAGACTCTCTTGACATTGTTCACTCCACTGGAACTTTACATCTTTCTTCAACAATTTCTCCATAGGGCAGTCACCTCTGCATATCATTTGATAAATTTTTGATAGTACCCTGTATGTCCTAATGTATTTCTTAATTGTTTCATTGTCGAAGGTGGCAGTGGGTCGACAATAATCACTATCTTTGTAGGATCCATTGATATTCCATCGTGGCAAACCACATGACCCAACAAAATGCCAAAAGGGGCACAAAAAATGCACTTCTTTAAGTTAAGGGAAATCTGGAACTATTAACATTGTTTCAACATCATTCTAAGACTCTCAATATGATATTTTATTACCCAAATACCGTCCAACCATCAAAGTAGATTTTAAGGAATTTACGAATGAAATATTTAAAAGAAGCTACCACTATCCTAGAAAAGATAGCAGGGGCATTCTTGAGTCCAAAAGGCATTACCGTATACTGGAAATATCCCCATTTCGTCGCAAAGGTTGTCGTGTGTCTATCTTCCTTTGCAATCCTAATCTGATGGTAACCAAAGAACCCATAAGTAAATGAATATATTTCTTGTCCCTCGACACTCTTCAATACTTCATTTGTAAACGGGGTAAAAAATGGGTCGTGCAGGCATGCATCATTCATCTTCCTTAGGTCGACACAGATACACACTTCACCAGCAGTTTTATTATCTTGTACTACCGTAGGGCTAATCCATTCAGATTCTTCAACATATTCTATAATTCCCCAATCTAACATTCTGTCTAAATTTGTCTTAACTTTTTATTTGTGCCTTGGATTGAGTTGATGTTACGGAGAAAACATCCTATGGCTTGGGGTGTACCACAACAGACAGAGAAAATGCATAAATCAATCCCTTCCCACTATGCAAGAGAAATACAACATCTAACACTAAAGGATCTCGAAACATACCTTATTCTAGACGGTTGTAGTAGATCCCCGTTGAGCTTTTTCCAATCCAGCTTGCTTTGGCAATTTACTCTCAACAACAGTAAAACAAGGCAAGAATGCTATATAATATAGTGTTAGGCCTACTCTAGCATATATAATTAATGATACATAAGCAATTAAACACATCCATGGATTCAATATTCATTTAAATGCACATCATTGGATAGGAAAAGATATTTCTATTAAGTAAATTAGATATTACATAAGTGACAATCTCTGTCGGCACGTCTGTGAACTGGAGAAACTGAGTCCTCCACCACCTCAATCCTCCATCTCTCGATAGAAAGATCTCAAGCAAAGGTAAGTTTGGGAAGAACACAAAGTGCTCCAAGGGACAAAGGGATGCAGACTCAAGTATAAGCAATCTACGACAACAATGGACTATATTTTTCTTGCTCTTCAATTCCTCCCTCTTCAATCTATCCAAAGGGTTCGTGATATAGTACTTCAATGGGGTAATGGAAGGTCAAATCTGAGTGATCTCAAGGCATATGGAAGGCCAAGAGACAAGTGACTCGGATCCACATCAAGGAAAACTCTAAAAATATTTGGCCTTTTGCACACATCCCGATGTACGCAGGTTTAAGGGTAATATCTATGTATATACGTGAGAAAGGGATTAAAATTCGCGTGCAACAAATAATAGGTGTTTTTAGGGATGATCTTGGAAACATCAAAGGTGCAAAAATAGTCCATGGGGTCCAAAGAGTCTGCGGAGGGACAAGGAAAGCCATAAAAGTGTGATCAACCATGTGTGGTAAAATCAGCTGTAACAACTGATATGGTCATTGTTTGATAGGTTTTGCATCGGGATTCAAATGAATCTTCATTTCTCCAATATATCCAACAATTCCCTTCTTTTCTAAAAAAAATAGTGGGAAACAAATCTTGAAATTCATGTAGTAGGTCTGTAATATTCCTAACGGTCTCATCATTCCAGTAGTCTTTGATATTAGCAAACTCCGGGTTCTCTGGAGAACTGATATTCACATTCTTTATTTTCAAAGGATCCATAAACTTGTCGCTTGATACACTTGATTATTCCACCGCATGAGTACCTTCAGACTCGGAAATATTTATGTCGCATGGATCATTGTCGTCAGGTTCACCTGTTATATTGTACAATTCCATCCAATGTTGGATTGTCGCGTTGCTCTGATGGAAATTTGTCTTTGACACATGAATATCTTCAAATGTCGTAGTTCTGATTACTTGTAGAGTAGCATCAATTAAAGGATGATCATCAACAAATTCAAACATATGCATGAAATTTACAGCTAACTCTTCCCACTAAATTGTTCCTCATTACAGCTCAACTGACGTATACTAGTTTCTTGGTATCATGTCCAAAGTATGAATAAATGGGTGGACCCATTCCTGTCGCGACGACGTCTCCGATGTCGTGCAACAATGCTCAATATGTTCGATAAGATTAGTTAGTCATGTATATTTCAGATCAGTATAGAGCATCTTTTCTCCAAATCATACTTCCACTAGTCTTCGACATTAAGGCCATTCTGAAATAGTCTGCTTGTGTGCAACCCACCATCTTGCAGGTGTATCCTTCAATGCAAATTCTAGGGTTATCAAGCGTTGAGGTTCTGTTACCTTCTCTTCAAACTCTGTAAGAAAATATTCCAAGTTAGGAAAACCTTCATAGGTAGGCAGATCACATACCTCAGTACCTACCCATTGCACTGATTTTGTAATTCTTGTGCATTTTTGCATTGATACTTCATGGAGTTGGTTTTGCCAATTCTCCAAAGCTTCTCATGAATTCGATGTGAAGGAACTAATGCTTCGCCATCTAAGTTTTCCATTGGCCATCAGATTCACATAATTGTCCATCGTAGAGGTAATATTGTAGATATGGTCCAGATATCCATCTTGTTCTTCATTATTTACTTGCTCGACATACCTCTGGCCTTCTAGAGGATCAAGCGACACGACCACCCTTAACTCTGTATCCTTAAATATCAATATCATGTTTTTAAAATTGATACTAGTTGATTGTTGTTAACACCAAAAATTTGTCACCTATCTCTCTACAGTCCAACCATAATTATACATCATAACCCCACCAGTATTCCCTCCATTTTGACCTTCACAACTCAAATTCCACCAAAAACTGGTCCAAAACAATATTAATCCTTCCCCCATAAATGCAGGGAGGTTGAGCATTTATTGTGACATAACCCCACTCTCTCCAAAAAGGACCAAAAAACCCTAAAATGAGAATGGGTCAAAAACCATGTATAAATACCATGCACAATAAAATACCATGGGTCATTACTATGGGTCGAAAACCCTTGGATCATCCTATAAATACATTGTGAAGGTCTCCCCACAAACACTTTTTTGTCATTCCCTGATTCCAGAAATTTTGGCCATTCCTTAATTCTTGAGGCCTTTTCATCACTCCACACCTTTAGCCACACTATCCCATGTTGCACATCGAGTTCTCTCCGTGCTACCCTTAATCCCTTTCTCGGTGACAACCCTTTGTTGGAGAACACACGGAGACCAGGATCGTGGGAAGCCTACAGACCACTTCCTCAAACAACTACGGTGGCCCATTTTAAAATATATTTTTTGTTTTATTGCATTAGTTAGGTCAAATATTATTGTTGTTGTTATTGTTTATTATTACAAGTCGAGGTTGAGAAATCCCTCTCACCATGAAATCTACCCTATGATTCGACTGATATAGGGTAGGTGATTTTGCACATAGTAGGGGAGAAATCCCCACTAAAGTTTTGGCAACTCCAATGTCTTGATCCCCTTGGGTCTCTATTTTTTGCATGTGTTTCTACTACTTTTTTCTACTTAGTTACCTTTAGCCGTCACAAATATGACCCCCCTGTGGTAGATCTGAACCAATCATGTGACAATGCTTTCCCCCCTCAGCCCAAGCTGAGAGTTTTTCTTAAAAAATCCTTTGTTACGATCGGATCACACCTATCCGACAGAAAGCTACGACCTAGGTCACACCTTTTTCCTTGATAAGCATGACCTAGTTCATGCCTTCTGCCTTGATAAGTGCGACCTGGACCAAAACTCTAGATCACACTTGTCCAGGCTCCCGAAGCGATCATGGTCGCTATTATGACCCATTTTTGTGTGACCTGTCATGCATAAACACCAGTTTTGTGTGATCTGAGTCTTTCTACTGATTTTTTGTCCAAATCGCAACTATTTTACAGTTTTGAGCGACCCCGCTCGCACAAAATAGGCTTGACCTGCAGTTTTTTTAGTCATTTTCGGTGTTTGAGACCCTTTTCCAGACCCTCTGTTTGAGTTCTACCCCTTCCCTAATTGTTTTCTTCCCGATATGATTACTTACAACCCCTTGGTTTTTTTGTGGTTCTATTTCCCTTATATGTGCACCCCCTAGTCGATCTTGGTAGTAGAGACCCCTTATGTGTTTCCTACAACCTGTTAAGTTCCTTATGCACTCATTCACTTGTGTATGTTTTATTTTCTGGAAGAATTAGTTGTTTTGAAATATATTTACTGTCATTTACTGTTATTTATATGCATTTGCATCTCAGTCGTGATATTTCTGGGGTTTAGACATTACACATCACTTGTGCACACATCTCACACCCTAAAGTAAACGCTTAGTTCACAACCCCAAGCTAGCCTAAAATTTCACTTAACTCAACCAACATTGTAACCTCATTTGAGGACCAAAACAACATAGTAGTTAAGTTAGGAAATTGGGGATAGGCATCCAGATATCACCCATTTGTCACTTCTATTTGAGACATAGTTGTTTTCCTCTAGGATACCAAAATCCTCCAGTACTTGTTGACATGATCACGACTTGTCTGTCGGAGGCCCCCCCTATTCTATGGGAGTAAGACACAATGAATGGGTTTCAGATGTTAGGGTGGAATACCGCACTCCATTATGTATCAAGGGCTAACCATTCATATTCCTCCTCATGCATGTCAGGGCTATACCGGGTGTTAAGGACCAAAGGGATAAAGTGCCAATAAACCACTTTGTACGTGTCATGAACGAGGTAGCCTAGTTGTCGGTCTTTTAGGGCTCTTTTACCCGAGGTCCCTCTCGGTAGTGGAATTCTCTTAGCCTTTGGTTCTTCCATTTCATATTGTTTGACTGTGGATTTCATCACCCAGTAGAGGATATGATTTGTGAGGGGCTTCCATATTGTAGCTAGGAGTTTGCTTGCACTTATAGCCCATAGTTTCGTGCATCATTTTATTTCTAGGTAGTGTTACTTGTTTCCTTTCTAGCCACTTTGTTGTAGACTTTCCTGTTGTGACACATTGTTGCAGTTTGGTTTTAGAGCTTTCTTTTTGGCCCATGTGCCGCCGTTTACCAGATCTCCTTCTGCACACTCGATTGTAGTTGGATTTTTGAGCTTTTGTTTGACACCCTTGATCCTTCATTCATCATATAACACACCATCACGCCACCGTTGCTCCACCATGATACTCACAAAGACTTAGGGGGCATACCCCTCACTTCGGTTCCTTGAACCGTCATTGTGAGATCCATATTCAATGTCGTTCACCACCTTCATAGCCATACACTACATCTAAGTCTTATTCATATTCCTATCAATCCGAACCTACATTGTTCACCACCCCATCTAGCACCATGGCTGGTGCACCTACAAACCCCTTTCAAGGGGGGATGGTTGATAGCAGACTTGTGACCAACCCACCTATCATATTGGGTATCCCTTTTTCCATACCTACAGTTCCTAGTCCTAGTGGGCCCCTTACCACCGCACACACTGCTATTGGTCCGCTACCCAATAGTGGTGGCCCCACTCCAGCCACCATGGTTCATACTGTACCTTCATTCATGCATGGGGGAATTGTCCCTTCTACCACCATTTTGACTATTCCTACCATTATAGTGACTACCCCTATTGCTAGAAGTCATCCTTACCCACCCCCATTGACCCACGGGAAATACATTCTCCCTAGCCTCGACACCATTGCTAGATATTCCCGATCTAGTCCAACTCCTAGTCTTCCATTCATGGCTAGTCTCAACCTTCCTGATTTGGCATGGTTGACAAATGATCCCATCCGTCATAACCCATTATGGCCTCCCATGCCTACCAAACTCCCATCAGACATCTCTAAGTTTGAGGGTAAGGTGGGAGAATACCCTCAAAACGACATCATGTCATTCCACTTATGGTGTTCATCTAACAATATAGTGGATGATTTATTCAATTACAACTATTCCATTGCACACTCACAAGTGTTGCAGCCAAATGGTATATCGAACTGCCTCATGCCACTTATCCATACTTTTCCTTGTTAGCCTCGATGTTTCTCCAATACTTCCAGTTACCCATCCATTATGATGAGGGTGTGGAAATCCTATTATCATGTAGACAAAATAATGCTACCCATATCAGAGATCATATCCATGGGTGTTGTCATCGTCATAGCTTGTGTAAGATCCAGTTAGATGACATAATTTTGCTATATTGGCTTCTCAAAACCTTGCTTCCCCTATCGCCAAGGATATTGCACCTGAGCGCCCACAAATTGAGGAAGAAGCAATCCTCAAATCCCAACAGTTCGATCTTATCATCGCCCAATCAGATTATCTGTATACCATTATACTTGATGCTCTCAGTGTTGGATCCTTATGTCGATATATGTTGGGGGAATCCCATTCCACTAATAGATTCATTAGCTCTATTACCCAGCATCCCCGCCTATACACGACCTTTCCTTCGATGCCACCTCATTCTGGTAACACCCATAGTGTTTCCCAACCTGGTTATGCCCATTATTTTTCATGTGTAATGGCTTAGTCCTGAGCCACACCTTCATATGCATCTCCCACAGCTGTTCCTCGTGTTCACGGACTGAACGACTTGGCACCTGCATGTAATGGACACATTGTAGACTTTGCATCCCGTCTAGCTTCTCCTGCTTATTACCCACCACCTGTGCAACCTACACTTGCTCCAGCCTCGACTCCTCTTGTTCCTCAAGGATAGGTCTGCGCTCGACAGAACCTCCCTAATCAACCTACCCCAAATAAACAAGAAGGGAAAGGAAGATGTCAGAGAGGTAGAAACCGGGGAAACAACCAACCTCAAGGAGGTGGCCAACAACCCAATCCTCTAAATAACAATAGAGCTAATCCTCCTGCACAGAACCCCCAGTGTCCACCTAGACCTGGGACTAAACATCAGTTGCAGATTAACCATCTATGCACCATTTGTGACACTTACGTCCATTATACACATAAGTTCCCCCACATGAATTGAGTGCACCATTTACTACAAACAGGTAATCAAAGTGACCCCGACATGGTTGCTCTGGATCAACCAAACCTAACACCACCAGGTCCTCCACCTATGGTGCTGTAGAAACCCTTACCAAATCAAGGGATGGTTGCAACCCAAACCTTGGTACCAAAAAATACCACAACCACTTCTATGGGTCAACCCAATTATCTCGGTGTCCATCATCTTATGACATTATCATCTGATGTCAACCTACAGACTCGACGAAATCAGTATGGCTCCACCATGAAAACTATTAATCCATCCACGACATCTACCTCCACCACTCTCGATAGGTCCTTACATTTGTCGAGACCCCCCATGGATGGGACTTCCAAAGTCCTGTGGTTCTCTTTGCTTTGCATCGTGAACAATCCCACTGCTAGAGCCGCTCTTAATTATAGTATTGTCGACGACTTGGCCCAGCCCCCCTCAGCCATGTCCGCTCTCTAAGTCCTCAAAACGTTTCCTTCACAACGCAAAGTTTTATTATTCATGTTAGGTGTTGCTGACCCCTCTGATTCCAGGTTAATTACTTTCAACTTGGATCAAGGAGAACCTCGAATGCCATCATCTGTAGCCTTCTAAGTTTTGGTCACTATTCAGAATTTGGTCATTCATAGATGCATCATCGATGAGGGAGCATCCACCTACATTATGCCAACCTTTGTTTGGCAGAAACTTGGATCCCCAACCCTTCAACCTTCCACCACTGCCCTTCGTGCTTATGATAGTCATGCTTCTCAACCACAAGGTGTTTTCACGAATGTTCTTGTTGAGTTATCCAAAAAAACCATGTTGATTGACATTGAGATTTTCAATGCCCAACTTGAGTAGAATATCCTCGTTGGACGTAGTTATATGTATGCAATGTGAGTCATTGCTTCTATCGTCTTTCAACTCTTGATGTTCTACCATGAAGGGAAGATCGTGACCATTGACCAATTGGCGTATTATGATCTTAAAGCGTCATCCGCCCTAGAGCATGTCCTTCCTACGATCGACACCACCACGACATCATATCCATCCCTTCCCTATCTACCGTTGTGCCAGGTCTATTTTCCAATGCTCCTTTGATGGACACTTTTTTGTCCCTACCACCTCCTTCTTTGACGTCTGACATATCAGATTTGTGCTCTATCACATCCGGTAACATTCCAACTTCCTCGCCACCTTAGCCACAACCAACCGTAGACCTTGGGGAATTATTGGGTTCATTCCCCATACACATGATCCCCTTCCTCTTTCCAGCTTATGGCATTATGAGTAAGCCATTTATGGCTACTCTCAACCTTCTAGGTTTCACTTTGGGTATTCCTGTGTGGTACCTTGATCCCTTGTTGGAGGAGCTAGTCGGTGAGCCGACTAGTCGAGTTAACCGACTAATCAGAGATTAGGTCGGCCTCCAAAGGTCGTGTCATTTAACCAAACCGACAAGTAGTTAATCATAACCGTTTTGCAAATCATATATATTAGGCTGTTGATCCAGTTAAGAACTTGGTTTGTTTTGATATATGTATTGACCCTCATGTGATCCTATAATATAAATATGTTATTCCATTACATGTTCTTGTCTCTTGTTTTTGTATGTTTATATGATTCTTTATGTGTATTATTGGTAACCTTATGTGATCAATGAGATTACAACATTGGTTACATTGTCGGTAGTACATATACGGACGACATGACCATACGTCGATGATATAAGAGCAAGAGATTAAGAATTGGTGGGAGCATAAGATTGCAAATTACTTACAAAACTACGCAAGAAGAAACAGATTGACCATTGCGCAGGAGAAGGAGAAATTCTTCACCGAAACACATGAGAAGTTTGTAGAGTAGGTGCCTCAGCTGTTGAAAAAAATTCTGGATGAAAAATACGGAAGCAACTAAAGACCAAGAGTTACTGGAGGAACTGATTCGAGGCGGACGATAAACCTATCGGAGTGGTTTGAAAATATCACAGGAAAGAGTCTCTATCGAAAGTATCGAGAGAAGGTTTTATACGGACCTCACTGAGCAGTTTATGTGCTCTCTACAGACCCTTTTGTTCAAATTCCTAATCAAGAAAGGAGTGGGCCATATTGTAGGGCCTCGTCCATCACTACATGAACCGCCACCAAATACTAACTATGCCGAGAAACAGAAGAAGTGGGAAGAATTCATTTCCGAAAGGGAGTGGGAGTACTTCCTAAGCAAATAAACCGAACTACCCAGGATTTCTAAAGCGTTGGGTAGGCTATGGTGGGGTAGTTGGTCATGTGTTGGGGTAGAGTAAAAAGGATTCTAGTCAACTGAAGAAAATACCATCACTAGCAATGAAAATTCGACCTAAGAAGGAAATCGAACGAACAGTGACACACAAAGGTACATCGGGCTTGTAGAAGTTAGAAAGAGAGAAGAGGCAGAAAAGAAGGGAAGAAAGAAGAGAGCAATCCAAAGCGTTGCAAAGAGGAATGACCACTGGGGTGACAAAACAAGAATAAAATCCGCCAAAGTCCGGTCATGACCAACAGGGAGAAGGCGTGGATGAGGAACCATCACCCATGGAAGAAGACTTGTGGATTGTTAGTCATTTTTCCTAACTCACGCGACCCAGGTTCTGTGCAGCCCATCAATCCAACAACTACCTGACATACCGACCCGACAGAGAAAGCCCTGTCGGCAACACTTATGAAGCAGGCGCAGTCTCACCTGAGATATATCTTCGATGGATAACCGTCAGAACCATGTTTCTACGATTGTCGAGGGATTATAGTCCCTTGGTGCGCGGTCAAGGAGCTCAACGAAGGCAACAGGATGGCTGGACAGAGGAGTCGGTCTTTCACGACTAAGCACAACTATATGTCATCGCGCGCAACTTGTCCTTACTCCCCACCTCGCAACTGGCGCAACTTGTGTGACGCGACTGACTCATACCAACAGGCCGACTGCGACTTATGTCATGACTTAAGACAGAAGCGCATAGGCCGACACATATATATAGGTTTCAATGACGCTTTCCCTATCATTCATCTACTGCTTCCGTTATTACATTAGTCAATTAAACAATATTCAACATTATACAGAAAGCAATTAACAATCATTCACATAAACATTCACAGCATTGATCATCCATTCAAACAAGAGATAACGTGGAAACCCATTTGGGAAAAACCACCAAGGTGCTCTTCATCTGGCATGAGAAAAGGATACAACACCTTGCAGTCTATGGGATGTAGACTGATCTTAAGATATGTCTTTAAAACTTAGACTTATGGTTCTCATGCTCTCTGGTTTGCTCTTCTACCCTACCTCTACTCCTAGCGGTCCGCACACACAGCAGCCAGACCCACGGCTCAACAGCCTCCTATCACCACTAGACTCTTCTTGAGTCTTCTCTTCCCCCAATCTCTACAACATTATAGCAAAAATGGCATCCTTCCCCAAGGATTACCACTGAACAGGTGAACTATTACTAGAAAACTGGCCTAACACAGTTATGACTAACTAGACGCAACTAAAAAGCAACCTTCTATCTATTGAATCCCTCCTATTTATACTATTTTACATGACCACACATGGTCAACTGCATATGGGAATTCTGTTAACTTTCACCATCACCCGCCCCTCAGGCTACAACTGTGGTGATTATGACTTGACATGAGGCAATATTAGCCTGACTTACAAATATCCCTTCATACATGTGTAGCTGTAGGATTACACTGCCATAAATAACCATGATTTGGATTCTGCACATGTTTCTTTCTGGTTGTTATCACTTGCGTGCTCTTGCACTTTCCTTTCCTTCGCCGCGCACCTCTCCATTCTGTCTGCGCTGGTCCTTTGCTTCCTTTATGATCTTCCTTTATTTCTGTCATGCACACGACGCACCCTCTTTGTTCGTGCGTGAGCTTCTTCCTTGTGCTCCTTTCCTAGGACAACAGGTCCCCAACACTCACATGTGGCTCATCCTGAGCCACGAAGCAAGGGACATATGAGGAGGCACGATTTGTGTGACACCTTTTGCAAATTTTTTTTTTTGCACATTCTCCTACTTTCTTCCTTTGTTATTGCTTTTTTTTTTCGGCAGTTTCTTGCACCGCGGCTTCTTTCCATACTTAGATGTTTTGTGAGGTTACAACACCGATATAGCTTGTTTCTTGGCACCCTCGAAAGACTCGTAATGGAGGGTTCAAGTTCTGAGTTCGCTTGGGAAGACAAAGTAAGCTATGTGCTTCTTATTGGGACCAATATCCCAGTAAATAGTAATGTTGTCTTTGCTCTGGGACTCTTTCATCATCTTATCATAGTCCGCCTCCAATTTCACCAAGGGTGTCTAGTGTCCCATTCTGACAGAGCAATCCAAGTGGCCTTGGTTCTTCCGCCCCTCTCAGGCTCCTGGAGTTTGCTTGCTGCGGCTTGTTCTCTTGCTATTCTTCCTCGATTTCATCTTTTCTTCATCTTGCTCTTCACCACCCTTTTTTCCATAGATATGGACTTTGAAGACTTGTCCATATTGGAAACCAGAAAATCCCCGTAAGCCAAGGTGGTGGAGGTGAATGATTTGCCAAACTTTGACAATTTTCACCTGAGCAGCATATAGTACAAGTCGTAACTGCCCATGTGGCCCTTCCCCAGTCCCTCGTCAGATGGAGATCCTGCATGGATCATTGGAAAATGAGCCTGCTCGCCAATCCTGCAGAATTTTTCAAATGTGGCAAGGACTCTATGGTGTCATAGACAGGGCTTTGGTTCCAACTGGAGTCCTCTCTGGTGTCATAGACAGGGCTTCTAATCTATTGAATTACAAATAGCCAAGGATGAATTTGCTAGAGACTTCTATCTGGGTCGAATTAACTTGCAGATTGTTACCATCTTTCTTATTCCTGTCTTCAGAGATACTCGACACACTGAAGGCTGCAGCAACTGCTTTATCCCGCAAGGATACTCTCCATGACACTCCCCAACCCATTTGTAACTATAACGGGTGCTCAAGCAACACGACTAAGTGATGTCTACTTGCTGTAGGGGCACCTCGATATTATAGGAGGAGCATCGGGTCACCTTTCGTGTAGGCTTATCCAGGTGCATCATTAGGACAAGACCTTTGTCTGCTGTATCGGATTTTCTTCTCAGGTTTGCTATGATTGCCAATGCCGCCACTTCTCTGTACAAACAACTGTGATCGAGTATTGATGTGCTGGACAGTCACCGTTACAGATTTTCCCACACTTGATTTGCCTAGAGTGTTGTCCTGTCACAAGCACCAAATATTTTGCGGAATATTTATGTATGTAACGGTCTGTCACCGTCATCTAGCTGTCTTTGACCTCCCGTCAATTTTCTGAGGTGGCTTCCTGGCTGGTTTATAGCACACCATTATGCCTGTGCAACTTCGTCCTTCTGCATGATTTCGTTTGCCCGCGTGCAACTTTCTCTTGCTGCTCACCTTACGCTGGGGTTGCCTCCCTTACCGCTTTCTTAATTTTTTCTTTTTGGCTGTGCGCCTCGGCCTTATTTTCTTGCACAATTTTAAGTTGTTGGCACTGGCTCAAGCTGCATAGTAAGACAAACCTTATCTTGAAATGTCTTCACCATTAGTTCAACCTTAGCAACTTCCTCCATAGCTTCCTTTGCTTGCACAACCAACTGCTCCACACAGTCGGAATGGACAAGTTCCAATGATTTTGTCTCTATCGATTGCACCATGCCTTGAAGTTTCTGCTGTACCGGCTGAATATGGTATGTGAGCTACTTAGCTTCTGAATGGAATGCCTCAACCTCAACTTCCCTAGATTTTTCTTGTTCATGAAGGGTCTGCACTTCTTGATGTAGTCTCTTGATCTTTGCATTTTTGACAACCTTTTCCTGGAGGGGCAAATTTCTCGTTTCCGCCTTTGTAGCTATGATTCTCTCATCCGCCTCTCATGCACTCTGCCTTATTTTATCAACTGTGTCATCTTCAAGCAGTGCTCCCCAAATGGTCACAACAGGATCTGCGGCCTTTGCGCAGAGTGCTTCACTTTCTCTAATTTTCTAAGCAGCTTCAGACGCTGCTCTTCTTCTTTCCGCAAGCACCTCTGGGGGTGTGGTTGGCATCTTCCTGGTTTGCATATCTTCCACTTGCTGTCGAATATCCTGTGCGATATTTTCTAGCCTGGCGACTTTAGCTAGGGAGTCTTCATCTTCTTGCCCTACTCCTGGTGGGAATGCTACAATGGTATTCTTGATAGAGTCCACCAATGCAATGTGGTTCTGCTCATGTGCTAGTATTTCTTGCTCTTTCTCGGTAAGAAGGGTGATGCGTTCTTGCAGTTCCTGCTCTTTTTCTTTCAATAGGGCCTTGCGTAGCTTGGCCTTCCTTTGCTGTTTTGTTGCCTGGTAAGCAACAACATTTTCCCTTAGCCGGATTTCAGACACGACTCCTTGTTGAATATTATAAACTTCCTCCAAGATGAGCTTGGAGAAATCTATCTGCACACTGTTATCATCAGGACCTATGCTTGTCTCTGCATCTGCCTCCAGTGCGTGCCTCTGAATCACCACTTTGATCGGAGGCACTAACGCTGGTGTAACTAGTGGAATTCTAGGATCAACACCATATGTCTCGGCCACCATAGTGGCTTTGACATCCTGAATAGCCTCTGATAGCTTATTGAGGTGGTCCTGGACTTGGGTAGTAATGTTTAATTGATGTGTCCTTAGACATGAAAGGTTATCTTGCGCAACTTTAGCAACAACGTCAGCAAGTTCTTGCAGATCATCTTTAGTTAATGTGTTTGTGTTCACCGTTCTGTCGGCTTTCTGTTTCTTCCGAGATGATTGGCCCTCTTCTTGTTGTACACGCGTCTGTGCCTATGCCTGGTCTTGACTTGGCTGGCACTCTGATGGATGATGGTCCGAATCATCCATATCATCATCATCCTCGATGTGTTCTTGCAACGGATCATATTGGGTATCATCACCTTTATGCTCTTCTCCATTAACTTGGTGAAGTGGTAGTTCCTCTGCATTCTGCTCTTCAGGCAGCGGCTCTGCAAGTGGGCCATGCCATTCCTCCGGCCAAATATTAATAATTGAATCCACATCGTCGTTTGTCATCATGAAGCTCGCATGGTGTACATACTGGAGTGGGTCCTTTGTTGGCAGCAGGGTTATAGCATGCGCATTAGCTTGAAACTTGATGAATGCAGCGTACCTATGTATAGTCACGATGCAGATCCTGTGGGACTGCCAGAAAACCTCACGTAGTGCCTCTACGTGCATAACGAATGCAATGTTTTTATCTTTTTGGTGATCGTTGTCCGCCTTATCTTCCAAAATATTTTGGTACCTTGCACCCAAGCAAGATAGTGGGACATCCATCTGTACATAGTCTGGTGGTTTAGCCCACACAGTGAATGAAATCAAGATCAACAGCCAGGAATAGTGGAATTTGTGGCCCTCCTTATGGTGAGCCTGCATCGCATCGTCTACAAGTGCGTTCAACAGGTACCACGACCAGTTGAATTTTCCTCCTAGCGCACATAAATCTGCAAGTTCCACCACCTTTGCCGAACACTGCGTGGGTATCAACTTATGGAACATCTTACAAGATAAGATCTTTGCGGCAACACACACACTTTTGTCCTGGATGGGCCCAATCAAGTAGCCTCGACCCGCTCACTGAAGGTTATGTTTTCGCTTGATAGGTTTAATGTCTTGCTTGGCCAGGTACAATACAAGATCGTTGCCTTTGTTTGGGAGACCAATGATCCTTGCAATTAGCTTGGTGTCAACCAGATATGGATGATCCAACCATAGGTATCCTCCATGGAAGCAGACCAATAACTGCTTCACGTATGTATTGACTTGTATGATATGGCCAAAGTGAAGCATAAACTGCATGTTGGTTAGACCTGCATGGGCAAGTCCCTCAGCCCAATCCTGTGGCTTAAGCACATGGGCATCACTTGTAGTGGACTGGGTCATGGTCATGCAGTCTTTTATCTGCAGCCCCTCCTGCTGTCGAGTGTCAAAGTCTTGGAACTTCAACATAGCCAACTTGGGCAGGATATCGTTCAGCAAGATCATACTGACAGGGATCTGCGGAACTACTAGAGTAGTCACCGCCTTCTTTGGGAGATCCACCTCCCCTGCATCAGCTCTCCTTGGTCGAATGTAACACAGGAAATTTGGATCAGCCCTCTTTGCTTCTGGCTCTCTCTGTAGTATCAAGCCTTCATTCCTGACATCTTCTACTTGCTCGCCAGCAGGTGCCTTTCCTCGCCCATCCAGAGCGGTTGGAGCCTTGCGTTTCCTCTGTTTTGGTGCTGGTCGTGCAAATGCCTCTCTTGGTTGTGTCTCACTAGGTTGCCTCAGCTCTCTGTCAAGTACTACAACTACTTGTTCCGGTCTTGGAGCAACTGACATTCTCTAAACTGGGTTCGGTACAGCACGCGACCTAGGGGTTGGAATGGTAGCATGATCATCTCGTCTGCTTTGTTGCTTTCGTGTTCTTGCCATTGAGTCGATCTATGGTGGCTACTGTGGTTGCTGATCCTCAGCTGACTTTATTTCTACTTCCTCATCAATGGGGCAACTAGAGATGACAGTTGATTTCGATGCCTCACTCTCATTGGGAATGTTAATTACCATGGACGTCGGCGTAATTGAACAAGGACGTCAAGGTTTAGCTCTGCAACGGCTCAGCTCTAGTTCTCACTATGCGTAACAAACCGCTTCATGGGGAAGCTGAATATTTACATAGCCCTCGGCATCCTTCAATCATCATTTGACAGGAGGTCGAGGTCTAATCAATTTCCCAGGTTGCTTCTTCCGATGATTTCTTCATTAACTTATGTAACTAGCTTTCCGGGTTGTACCTGTCAGGCTAGTTATGGTAGTTATTACAAGGACGGGTGATGGGACCAAAAAGTATGCCGCACTGCTCCTTGTACGGTGTCGATTTAATGTCATGCAGATGTCACAAATGCTCACATCTTTGTCAGAGATTCATTGTTTAATGCTAGCCATCATGTCATTCCCGCTTTTTGCATCCTTTTGTCGGTTCTTGCCTTGTCCCGTGTACTAATGGCTTTTTGCTTTGCTCACAATTTCCGCATTTCCTTTCCTTTGGTTGAGTTCACGTGATGACTTGATTCTTGCGCATCTCATTGCTCATGCTTTTATGCTGGCTCTGTCGCAATCCTGCAATAGAGTAGGTTACATCTTTTGGCCTCTCTTTTTTTTCCCAAGATGTTATACATGTCGTAGCATGGCTTCGGGCGACTGCCGTTCACCATACCTGCAACAGGGGTGCCATCTAATTTTCTGAAGTTTTTCTGCGCCCTCCTCAATAATCATTTGAGGAAATTCAAGGTATAAAATGGGCCTCCTAAGGAAAATGATAAAAAAATAACTAAAATAATAAAATAATAGTTAAAATAGTAAAATAATAGTTATTAATTTTGGAGGAAGAATGAAAAAAACTACTTTTTTTGTTCATATTTTTGACATATCTTCCTGTGTTTTTACTCAAATCCTAAGCAGGAGAACTTGTTGGATGCAGAATTTAATTCTGCATCCAACGAGTACCCACATTGCATACTTTTGACGGATCTTGCTACCCCAAAAACAAGAAATGCCTAAAAAACGTGATGATGACATCATCATCACATTTTTTCAGGTATTTCTTATTTTTGGGGTAGCGAGATCTATCAAAAGTATGCAGTGTGGGTACTTGTTGGATGTGTAGTTAAATTTCGCATCCAATGAGCTCTTCTGCCTGAAATTTGAGTAAAAACACAGGGAGATATGTCAAAAATACGAACAAAAAAAGTAGTTTTCTTTTATGACAAATATGTCAATTCAACCATTATGGTTGACTCATTTTATTGAAATTCTATTGGTTCCTGAATTCCAACTCACAAAATTTATTGTTGGTGTGTTTTCTTATAATTTTGTCTTCAGCTTGTCCAGTTGCTTGAACCATTTTTTGTTGTACCGTAAGACAAGTCTTCCTTCTTTAGATGGCTTAACCTTGAGATATTGATCATGCTGTGTTGTTTGCCACTGCTGACTTGGCTTAGTCTCTAGTCACAAGGGTATTTTCATCTCCTCTAAATCTCCTACTATTCCCCTCATTTTTGAGCAGTTGGTGGGGAATAGGGTCTGGTACTCCTGCAGTAGATCTGTGATCTTTGCAATTGCTTCATCATGCGAATAATCTCAGAGATTGGCGAAGTTTGGGTTCTTTGATGATCCAATATGTACTTGTTTGATTTCCATGGGCTGGGGGAACTGATCACTTGAAATGCTATTTCTTCCTACTTCTCGTGTGCCCTCTAATTCTGGTCTTTTGAGGTTGATCTTATAATTATCAAGATTTTTGGTTTGACTATATTGGTGACTGGTTGTGCTGCATTGGTTTGAATTAGCCTCTTTGATAGGGATCTCATCAAGTATATCCCATTTTTTCATCTAGAGTGCAGCGTCCATTCTAGGGTTCTCATCAGCAATTTCAAATGTATGTGTAAACTGCTTAACGAGTTGCTCGCAATCCTGGGTTCCTTGTCGCAGCTCCTCAGAGGTATAGCAGGTTTTAGGTGTCATATCCAAGGTGCATATGAAACTCTCATAGGTGGGTAGCTCCCTTGACTCAGTCTCCACCCATCACATAGGCCTTGTAACTATTACACACCTTCTCATAGAGACTTCATGTAATCTATTTTGCCAATTCTCTAAAGCCTCACCTGAATCAGATGTAGATGAACTTGTGCATCTCCAGCTCAGGTTTCCATCTGTTGTTGGACTGGTATAATCTTCTTGCATAGCTATAACATTGTAGATCTGGTCGAGATAGTCACCCTACCCCTCATTATAGATAGGCTCGAATTATCTTTGTCCCTCAAATGGATCGATGGGTGATACTACCCTCATTTCCTCATATTCAAATGAGAGAATCCTTTTTTTTGAAATTTATGATGGTGTGATTGTCTATGGCCCAGTATATCCCCAACAACGCGGGGTAAGGGTTCATGTCATCCATAATGTTAATGAACTCAAAGTATGCAAATGTGCTCAATGCTTCGACATCGACAGTTAGATTGCTTAATCGGCCAATGGGTAGGACCTTCGCCTGACTTGCAAGTCGCAACTGGATAGGAGACCAGTCCAAGTGCAACTTGCCCATACTTTCCCATGTTTGTTGCGTCAAAATATTGACATTTGAGCCCATATCCAAGATGATATAGTCCATGTCATAGTCACCTATCTATGCATTCGTCCTCAATTTGCAGCCAGTTTTACATTTCTTTCATACTTGGTTAACTTTCTTCTCAAGTTGCGGCTCTACAGGAATCTCGTATATTATTGCTTGCAACTCTGCAATAGCATCTTTATCTTGCATTAGTGTTAAATAATTTGACAGAAAGGATTTTATCTTACTAACCTTTGGTGGGGTGTTCTTCTGCAATATGTGTTGGAACCGTTCAGGCATGTCTTTGACTTCTGCGGAAGTCGATGGTACTTTGTTGGGGCACGCGCCTTAACGGTCATTAATTTTGGTAACTCCGCGGTTTTTGTGGAAGCTTGTAATCGGAGTTGTGACTCAAAATAGTCTTAGGAGTGTCGGGGTTGAGTCAAAGTCCCTTTTTTCTGTAAATGTCCCATGATTTGCGGGTGCCCATGGTTTAGGTCCATGATATTGTAATAGTGCACTTGTATAAATAAGGCACTCTTGTAAAGAAGTCAAGTAAGGTTATAGTAGGTTCTATTATGATGATAAATTGAGGCGAAGGCCTATTTTGGTTTAAGGTTAAGTCCCAGCTGTGTGCGTGGACGACCTCTGCAGATGAGTGCGCAGAGGGTTTTTGTAAGAAAGGTTTTGCAGCTGAGTGCGCAGATCTGCAACTAAGTGCGCAGTTTTGGGTGATTAAGAGGATCTGTAGCTGAGTGCGCAGATCAGAACTATGATTTTTGTAAAGAGTTGAATATAAACACAGTTCTGTGGACGTAGCCCCTACACTGGGGGTGAACCACATTATATCTTGTGTTGTGGTGGTTCTTTTGTGTTGTTTCTATTATGTTTTTATGCTTTTGATAAGTAGGTGAATGCTAAAGTAATATAACTGTTAAATATTAACTTCGTTGTGAATTCCCAGTTAAGGGTTAAGCAAGAAACGTCTTTTATCTAACTACGAAGCTATTTAAGTGAATGTCGAAGCTCTATTTTGTATAAACATTTGTTGTTAAGGCTAAAGGTACAGTAATATCCCTCTTTTGCTTGCAGAAACCTGATTCTGTGGCACCCCATAGCTGTTTTGAGTGAGACTGCAACCTGTTCGCAGGTTGTTGCCGAAAGGGCCAACACTGTGGGTCTTTTTGTTGGTACGAAGATAATAGTATAAGACTCGGGTCTGCCCTAAGCCTAGCAAATTGGTTCCGTTGCCGGTTGAACTCAGTATCTGCTTTAAGAGGGATCTACGTCGTACCTGAAGGGCTATGTTTTGGAGGCCCTCAGTAAAAGAAATCGGTGACTGGATTGAAGCTACCTATCAGAAATTTGTTGAACAAGAAAATAAGGATCCTTGTCGTAGCTTAGACGACTTTTTGCAAAGGTATGTTTTCACTGATATTTATGAAATTTTCTTTGGTAGTATCCACATAGAATTGCACTAGTGGTTATCTAGGTTGACAGAAAGAAAGACAAACTTCAAGGAAGATCAGTTTCCTGATTGGACCCCTGCAAGAATTAACATATTGAAAAGAGTGAACAACGCGATATCAGGAGCTATTGATTTTTGGACAACGCGAACCCTTGAAGCATTTGTGACAGAGTTCGCCATCGACACAAGTACTTCCTTCAGCGAAGCTGAAAGACAGTTTTTCAAGGACCAAGGGGTAAGTACCTAAATTCATTTAGTCTGCAAATTAAAATGCTCTTGGCTGAGAAAGGCATATTGCTTATAGAATCAGATTGCTAGATTTATTGCTACTAACCTGTGTTTGGAAGTGAAAGTAACTTCAACGAGCAAAGTGGTTTGCTGCGAAGTGGTAAAAGATACAAGAGAAACCTAGAATCCTATACCCTAGGCTAGAATACCGAGTATACGCCATTAAGTCCAGAAGACCCTGAATCTGAAGAAACCCCTTTTGTTAGAAACCCTCCTATAACTCCGCAGCACAGATCTGTTACCCCTGAGAACCCGTTGCAGTCTGAAAGTAACCCTAGCCCGAGTCGTCCTGTCGTAGGTCAGTCTACCCCAGTAAGTTCCCCCCCTTGATCCACTATGGCCCATATAAATGATGATATCAAGCTCCCAGTCTTCAAAGGAACTGGATCAGAGGATCCAGAACAGTTTTGGTTCTTATGTGAAGCTGTTTGGACTACTAAGAACATTATGGATCAAGATATAAGAAGAGCGCAACTGGTCACTTCTTTTAGAGACCGAGCTTTGACCTGGTTTATGAAGTTTTCCAGTACTTAGAACCATGTCTTGGCTGATATTAAAACAACAATGATCAAAGAGTTCAAGAAGCCTAAATCAGAGTCACAATGTATAACTGAACTGAAAGAGATCCAGCAGAGGTGAGGTGAATCAGTTTGGGACTTTGATCAAAGGTTCAAAGTTCTGCTAGATCAAGTTAGTTTCACTATTGGACCAATGTAGCATAAAGAATGGTTCATTCCAGCCCTATTAACTCATATCAGAACTCCACTTATGCAACAGAAGGTTGCTAATCGGCAAGAAGCTTTGGAAATTGCTATGAAACTTGAAACAACTCCTGTCGAAGACAATTCTGGCATAGCCCAAATACAAGCACAGTTAGCAGAAATGGCTTTGGAGCTACGCGACATGAAAAAAGGGAAATCTCTTCGAGAAGAGGTTTGGTGTACACGATGTAAGACAGAAGGTCACGACAAGGAACAATGTCCTGCGTTAAGAAATTACCTGAATACTGGTGTGCCAAACCTGTTTAACCCTAATATTTTATATTGTGAGATCTGTAGAACAACTGGCCAGCATCGACCTGAAGACTGCTATCTGCTACAAAGATATGTGCAAGTACCTAACAATCCCTATTGCAAGTTCTGTAAGTCAGTTGGACACAACGAATATGAATGTCGCAGCTTTGACCTTATGAGAGAGCGAACCTATGATGCTTATAGGGTACAAAACGATGCACAAGGCAATGATGGATATGGTTACCACGGTGGTCGAGGTAGTTTCAAAGGTTGTGGTCGTGGTGGTATGCTTGGAAGAGGTCGAGGCCAGGTTGTTTGCTATAACTGTAATCAGGCAGGACATGTAGCTAGAGACTGTCAGAACCAAACTACAACATGTCGATATTGCAGAGCAGTAGATCATGTCATTGAGCAATGCCCATAGCTGATAGCCAAGATACAAGAAAGAAATGGTGCTCCTACCTAGAATATTCAAATGATTGCTGTAGAGCAAAGACCTATCCCAGCCATTAACGTTGTTACAAGGAGTGGAGCTACGACGCAAGTGCAAAATAAGGAGAAACAACCAGACGAGGCTTGGGTTCGTAAGACCCCAAAGAAAGTTCCAACCTTCGATGTGGGAAGAGAAAAAGAAACATTTATGGAAGCCAAAAAAGACTTTGTTGATCCGAGCACATCAGTAGCACCTGCGCAACAGCATCAATAGTAGTTACAGTCTCAAGAAGCTTCGATGGATAAAGTAAGTACACTGTCATCATTTTTACAGAGTTGTATGAAGCTCTTAAGGAATCAGAATGTTTTAAATGAGTTACAGAAAGTTATTGCTTCTTGCGAACCTCAGCAAAGCTCTGGTAAAGAAAAAACTATTAATAGAGTTAGAAGGACTGGAAGAGAAATGAGATTGCATGCTCAGATATGAGAGTATGACATGATTGATATCATTTTAGATTTGGGCTCAGAAGTAAATGTCTTAACTAAGAAGACATGGGAACAAATGAGAAAACCTACCCTTGAATGGTCCCCTATACAGTTGAGATTAACCAATCCGCAGAAGATTGTGCCCCTAGGAAGATTCCCTAGTGTCCCAGTAGACATTGATGGAGTTAGTACCTTAGCATATTTTGAAGTCATTGAAATAATTGATGATAGCAACCCCTATCCAGCGTTGCTAGGAATTGAATGGGCAATAGAGAATTTTGCAGTAATCAACCTTAAGAACAGGCAGATGAATTTTGAAGGAAAAGGCTTGAGAGTCATAGTACCCTTGGACCCTTCTCAAGGTGAAATGTACACAGAGCCAGTCAGAGATGAAGATCAGGATGTTTTGGATCATATCTACAACATCACAGCTAAAGAAGAAGACTATGTTAACCCTACTACTGAAGGTATAATGGATTGGAAGTGTGACAGTTCTTGCATGACTGATTCAGACGAAGGCTTAGAGAATTGGCAGAATAGACTTTATGAACTACATGGACATCGATGTGCAAGAATTACCAAGTCTCTTAGATGGCTTGGCTCACAGACAAGAGTCTTACCTATTTTTGATGGCTTGACAGACCCCAAAGATTTTATTCTACAATTCTCAGAGCAGGTACTAGATTCATAGAAAATGGAGACTCTAGATTCAATATTTAGAGCCACAGCTGCCAGATGGTGGAATGGTCATAAAAAGTATATCCCTAGTTGGGGAGCTTGTCAAAAGTTCCTTCGCTTGAGATTCATGGATCAACCTCAGGAGGTGTGAAGTAGATTTAATGGTAAGACTAGCCCACAGGAACATTTGGAGTAGTGCTATGAAGCATGGAAGCATGTACCTCATGAAGAATGGGTACATAGGTTTATACACACTTTGGAACCTGTAGCAAAGAACTGGTATGCAGAGGTGGAGCTTCGCCATGGCACTGTAAGTTGGGATAGTCTTGTTGATAGTTTTGTGCTCACATTTGCTATTAATAAGGTTTGCCCTGCTTTGGACGCAGCTATTAGATTGATCCATACTAAGGTGTTTGATGATAAAGAAATAGTAGAGTACCAACCTGATTGGAAGGAAGAAGAAGCTAATGCAGTAGAATGCTATAACCTCGTAATTGACAAGGATGATGACTCGCACAACATTAACATTCCTGAGTCAGAAGGACACTGCGAAGTACATGGACCAGCAGTCGAAGCACCTGAAGTGACTCAGCCCTTGAAAACAAGGAAAGTAAACATTGGATCAGAAGAAAAGCCTAAGTACGCTACCATTGGAGATTATTGGGATGAAGAAATGGTGAGCAAAGTGACCCAACTTCTCCATGAGTATCAGGACTTATTTCCGACGAAGTTCTCAGAAATGAAAGGTATCCTTGGTGATATAGGAATGATAAAAATCCCTTTGAAACCTGATGCGAAGCTTGTGAAACAGCTCCCTTATAGGTTGAACCCCAAGTACAAAGAAAAAGTCAGGATGAAGTTAGTTAAGATGCTCACTGCAGGAATCATTGAGGTTGTGGAAGACATTCTGTCGCGTGTCGAAGCTCGAAGCTCTGTCAAAACCGGTGCCAGCAAATGTCAAAGGTCCTTATTGTGGCGCAACCAAAGTTACTGGTTGCATCGAAGAAGGAAAGCTATGTTGGAGCTTAAAATGCGACCGTTGGGAAAAATCAGATTTGGTGGCGTCGGTATGTTAACTGTATTAACTGCCTGTAATGATGATATTTTGGGAAATCTACAGCCGTTTGGACAAGATCTCTGTCAGATTTGGTGTCTTCAATGCACAGTTATGGTAGATTTGGTCGTTGGATTCTATAAGAAGACACCCAGCCCTGCGAATTTTATACTACACATTTTCTTGAGTTTTACAATTACGTCCATATCAGCTGATCGCAAAGTTCAGGAATTATTAAGAGAATTTGAACTGAGGGGTCTGCAGAACCTTATGAGCAACCCACCTGCATCTGCACCCCATGAAGAGACTCCTTTAGCACCGACTCAGCCAATGCAGACACGATCTACCAGGAAGAAGTTTAAGCCCGAATTTTGTTCTAAGCGGAACGAAGACAGACACAAGCAATCAGGGAAAACACCGGAGGATCCCGAGATGAATCCGTCTGGTTCAGCAGAGATCCCACCTAAAGGGGATGAGAACGTTGCATCGCAGTGTCCACCATGTCTTCTGCCTATTCGAACAGGAGTTCAGCCACCTTGACGGAACGCCAAGTTCACTTTACGCACCCCTTCGCTGCCACAGGGTGTGCAGTTGGTCGGGACAATGACAGGGAAAATAGACCGGCTGAAGTACGTAGACCACGATACAAATGATCGTGGGAAATTCCCATAGTTCGCACCTGGGACATACTTGCACTCTGTCAACTGTCTGGAGACTGGAGCGACATTGCTAGAAGTGAAACAGTGGGCTGCTGGCTTGGAGAAAGCTAGTTTGTTGAAGATGCTCAATATTCCCCACTTCGGTCGCAGCACATAGGTGACTGTGGTGGTCAAGTAATTATTGGCGTTGGTGCATGATGGGCACCTATGGATTGGAAACCAGAAAATAACCATCAATGGAGAACTCATTCACCGGATTACGGGCTTGCTGAAGGAAGGGCCTGATCCTAGCATTGAGTTTATGGGAAAACATGAAGACGGGAAGCTAGCACAGAGCATGAAGGAATGCTTCGGGCTGACGAAAGGAAAGCGAGGGTATCAAACCTCAACCATTCAGCATCAAAACATTCGATTCGCCACAGAACTCTTAGCATGCAAGCTAATGCGGAAGTGCAGACCGAATGAAGTATCTGCCCCGATCATCAGTATTGCTGCGAACTGTGCCGAAGGCTACAGTTACAAATGGGTAGAGTACATTGCCAAGGAATTCCTTGAAGATGTCCGCGATGCGCAGGAGAAAGGTAGACCCTTTCACTATTCATGGCTGATAGTGCTTATTGCACTGGTAGGATGGAAAGAACCTACCGAGGCCCAGTTTGTTGATGTGCCTCCGAATATGCCTGGTGCAGCAAGGTACGCATCTCTTTGGATGTCGCAGGACAAAGCATCCCAGCAGATGATGAACTATGTGTTCACCTTCTATGCCATGAACATATCCTATGAGATCCTGCAAACATCGCGGCTCAGTAATGAGCTATTTTCTCAGTATGCGACAGTGGCCAATTTCAAGGCCGACATGCACAATGTCTTCATCCAGGCCCGCGTAGATAATAAACATGCATGTTGGAAGTTGCCATATGTGGTGACCTAAGAAGACATCCTCGCAGTAGTTCAGCAGTGGCTGACTGAATGGCTGAAGGACGTAGGGACAAAGCCTGACATTCCAATCCCTCTAGTCACCAACGTGGGCGCTAGCCCTAGTTAGACGCAACAGAATGACCCACCCGAAGAAAGCAAAGAACAAAGTGAGTCACAGCAGAGTGAAGGTGACCAGAGTGGAGATGGCGGAGGTGATGAAGAAGAGGAAGAATCGGTCAAGACAATCTCAGACCCCAATCGCCCAGATAAGTACAAGTCGCCAGAGGCATAGGAAGTTGCTAAGCCTCAGCCCAGGAAGAAAGCTAAGGCGTCGAAGGGTACGAATATCATGGAAGAGCCTGATTTGACGATTGAAGAGCTTGATCAGGTGCTGACAAAATCTACAGAGGCATTAAACAGCAAATGGAAAGAGTTTGCAGCTATGCACCTTGATGCGCTCACTGGCGTAGCACAGCGAATTGTAGAACTTAAGACGCTAGCAGAAAAATCAGCGACTAGTGCTGTAGCAAGCAGTGTCCCAGTAAGAGCGCAGTCAGACACAAGACAATGGCCAGCTAGAGATAACAGAGGACAAGTGTCAAGTGCAACCCTCATAATAACTGATGCAGCGGCTCGCTCGGAGATGAGCATGATAGTCGGGATAGATTACACCAAGTTGTCTATGACAGAGCTTCACCTTTGTCAACTGGCAGTCATGAGGGAGATCCAAGAACGCGATAGCTTCTCACACAGGCAGTTGGAAAATACCATGAAGCAGAGAGAGCGCCTAGCAACTTAGTTGGAGGAAGCGGAGCAGAGGAAGAGGGACGCAGAACATAAGCAGGTCACATTGGCGCGAGTATTGGATGAGGCGTGTCGAAGTCTTCCTGACTTCGACATGCAGGCTGAGGAAGAGCTGGAGCAAAGAATTGCCAAGCTGAAAGACTACGCATAGCAGTCTCACAGTGAAATAGAGAAGCTCAAAGCAGAACATGAGGCTCAGATTGTGAAGCTTCAACTTCGCATCATCCCGGAGAGCCCACCAGAGGTCAGGGAGCAGCGCCGCAGAGATATTAAGGCCTCAGTGACGAAGATCTTAGATCTTGTGAGCAGCGCAACAAAACTACTACAGGAAACCGTCGATGCCTGGGCCAACCTGCAGGACAATCCAGAAGTAGAAAAGCTACAAGAAACCATTAAGCAGCGACAGATAGAGCTGGATGCAGTGAAGGCAGAAATTAAGACTCTACCTCCTATGCAGAAGATGCTCAAGGTAAAGCAAAGCAAGGAACTCCAGTAGGAAATTGAGTCATGCAGAACGAAAGCAACATTGCTGGAAAATTCTATGCAGCCCCTTGTCAACGAGGCCTTGGAGTTGAGTACTGCTGCGGATAGCCAGCTCAAAGTTCTGAAGGAGTATGATGCATTTGCATGGGAAAAGGCCAGCGAAGCATCAGCAGCAGCATTGCAGAAGTTGGTGGAGAAGGAGCAAGCAACCGATGATATCATGCACAGCCTCAACAAGCAGTTCACTATCTTCACCAACAAGATTCTCGCACCAGACAAGCAGCATAGTGTCTTGGGACGGGACACTGGTGAGTCTTAGGGGCTTGTTGGGGTGCGCTCCTTAATGGTCATTAATTTTGGTAACTCCGCATTTTTTGTGGAAGCTTGCAATTGGAGTTGCGACTCAAAATAGTCTTAGGGTGTTGGGGTTGAGTCAAAGTCCCTTTTTTTTGTAAATGTCCCATGATTTGCGGGTGCCCATGGTTTAAGTCCATGATATTGTAATAGTGCACTTGTATAAATAAGGCACTCTTGTAAAGAAGTCAAGTAAGTTTATAGTAGGTTCTATTATGATGATAAATTAAGGCGAAGGCCTATTTTGGTTTAAGGTTAAGTCCCAGCTATGTGCGTGGACGACCTCTGCAGCTGAGTGCACAGAGGGTTTTTGTAAGAAAGTTTCTGCAGCTGAGTGCGCAGATCTGCAGCTAAGTGTGCAGTTTTGGGTGATTAAGAGGATATGTAGCTGAGTGCCCAGATCAGAACTGTGATTTTTGTAAAGAGTTGAATATAAACACAGTTCTGTGGACGTAGCCCCTACACTGGGGGTGAACCACGTTATATCTTGTGTTGTGGTGGTTCTTTTGTGTTGTTTTTGTTATGTTTTTATGCTTTTGATAAGTAGGTGAATGCTAAAGTAAGATAATTGTTAAATATTAACTTTGCTGTGAATTCCCAGTTAAGGGTTAAGCAAGAAACGTCTTTTATCTAACTATGAATCTATTTAAGTGAATGTCGAAGCTCTATTTTGTATAAACATTTGTTGTTAAGGCTAAAGGTACAGTAATATCCCTCTTTTGCTTGCAGAAACCTGATTCTGTGGCACCCCATAGCTGTTTCGGGTGAGACTGCAACCTGTTCGCAGGTTGTTGCCGAAAGGGCCAACACTGTGGGTCTTTTTGTTGGTACGAAGATAATAGTATAAAACCTGGGTCTTCCCTAAGCCCAACATACTTCTGGGATTATGAATACTGATTGTACATCCCATAATATTTATTTTTGTTTTTGGACAGTTAGTGGCTCCTTTTTCTGTGCCATTGACCTCACTTGTGGTTGCGGTTGCTCTTGCAGGTTATCTTGGTTTGCTCTAGTTGTCGCACCTCCTCGAGTTACAACGACGATGTTTATATCTCGTAGTTCACCCACGATCATCTAAACATTTGCATTTTCATTTGGGTTTGGCTTTGGTGGAGGGTTAGGTGCGAAAATGGTCCTTTCTTGCCACTTTGCGATCAAATAAGGGAATTGTTCAATATTATGGTCCTGTCCCTTACAATATGAACATGTTTTTGCAGGCTCTAAACAATCTCTGAAAAAGTGACCCAGTTTTCCATAGTTATAGCATGTAACTTGATCTCTTCCCCTACCAAATCCTCCTCCTCCACCTCTTCCTGTGAAGTTCCCGCCACCCCTTCCCTGTGGGTGTAGTTGCTGTGGTGAGTACTGGTTCTGTTGGTAGTGTTGCTAGTAGGGGTTTTGTTGTGCGTATGACTATTGAAGCATGTACTGCGGTTGGTATTGATAAGATGGGAGTTGTGCAGGTTGATACGAGGATTGCGCCTGTTCGGTCGGGGAAAACCCCTCATTTTTCATTAAGTATGTGTCGACTGTATTTTTTTTTAAGAGATGGTATGATCTACAGTATTTCTCATCATGTCCTACTAATTTACAAAATTTAAAGAATTGGTTTACAGGGGTATTTACAACTTTTTGAAAATATACACATTCTTCATTGTGATGGCCTCTTGACTGGCATATGCGACACCATGGTAACCCCTAGCTACTTAATGGGTTAGGTGCACCTGATGTGACCTAGTTCAAGAAGGTCGGACAGTTATCCTTAGTATGTCCGTCCGTCCTACATTTTTTGCACCACAAATATTCTTGTGCTTCTTTACCCTTCTTGATGTCTCAAAGTTGTATCGTCAGGTTGGCTAGCTGTGACTAGATCTGCACTGTCCCAGCAGCATTGTTGCCAATGGGCGAGGCCTCTAACTTCATTGCTAGCTCTAATGCTTCTGTTTGAGATTCAATCTTCTACTGCATTAACAGTCCCTGGATGTGTGGTAGCAGCGCAGCAATAAACCATTCTTTTATTGTACATCAAAAATTTGGAAACTTACTTTGGCTATCAGCATCTTGAACCCCTGATCAAAGTCCCACACGGTTTCTGCTAGAGCCTACTTAATCTCCTTAATCTCAGTAATAAATTGCGACTCTGATTTAGGTTTCCTGAACTTAGAGATCATTTTATCTCAGATCTCTTCAAGGGTCTTCTGCGGTGTTCCAATTGGTGTGGCACAAAACTTCATGAACTAGTCTAGCGCGCGACCCCTCAAGGTTGTTGTCATCTACACTTTCTTTATGTCTGCATTATGGACCAGATGCACCATCTAAATAGCTTCATAGAGGAGCCAATGTTGCTATGGGTCCTTCGTTCCATTCCCATTGAATGTGGGTAATTGGACATCTGTCGCAGCTATTGAGTTGCCATCGGGGTTTTCTGGTTCAGTATTCACAGGGGGTGTACCTTCTCGCACACTAGTCGCAGGGCTAACACTACCGATAGTAGCAGTCCTTTCTGGGGATGAAACTCTAGATCTTACCTCTGGTGATATTGCTGGAGTTATGTAGTCAGGTCCTGACCTCGACATCCCCTCAGAATCCTTAGAATCTTATGGTCCTTTTGAAATCGGGCTATAGTCCTCCTCTTCTTCGCAAGACCCTTCGTCTTCGTACGACCAAATTTCATGTTCGCTTTCCTTGAACAAGCTAGGATTCTGTTGCCCCCCTTTGATTTTTCTTCTCTTTCCTGATATGAATATTCTCCCACTTCTTAAGACTCCAACTTCTACTTCAGGTTCTGTTCTTCCTGGGAACATTTCAACTCACCTCTTCCCATATTCTCAATAGGTCATCTGTGACATAGATTCCTTAAGCGCGCAACTCAACTAAGCTGCAAAATACCCTTCTCATAGGCAAGCATTTTTATCCATGTACTGATACATAACAAGTATCTCCTTCGGGGTCCTTGGAAAAAATTTCTTTCAGCTTCACTATATGAGGTTATAGTATGTACTACAAACTCAGTAATTTATCCTTGCAATATACCATCAACCCAAAAATCAACAGCTCTAGAAATAGGGTTACTTACACTAGTTACCTCATGACCCAACTGGTCGCTCCACTCAACAGTTTCTCTTCTTTGGAAATTGGTCTACTTAGTCGCCAATCTTAACAACCATTCATGCAGTAAAATGGGGAACTTAGCAAAGAAGATCTCATGAATATCCGATTATATATATTCATCTATCCATTTCTTTGTGTTCAACCGTGTCCCTGCACTCTCTTCTTGCACAAATTGTAGTGTTTTAGAATCCAGCTAGTCTTCTATATCCTTCTTCGTCGAGTGCCACAACATTTCCCTCGATTTGATCAATAAGTTCTCGACAATGGAACCATTTGTTGGCCACTTTTCCTAACTCGCATGACCCAAGTTCTGTGTAGCCCGTCAATCCAACAACTACCCAAGATACCGGCCCGACAGAGCAAGCCCCGTCAGCAACACCTACGAAGCAGGTGCAGTCTCACCCGAGATATCTCTTCGATGGGTAACCGCCATAACCATGTTTCCACACTTGTCGAGGGATTGTAGTCCCTTGGTGCTTGACCAAGGAGCTCAATAAAGGCAACATGATAGCTGGATGGAGGAGTAAGTCTTGTATGACCAAGCACAACTATATGTCATCGCCCGCAACTTGTCCTTACCCCCCACCTCGTAACTGGTGCAACTTGTGCAGTGCAGTTGACTCATAACAACAGGACGATTGCGACTTATGTCGTGACTTAAGACAAAAGCACTCAAGTTGACACATATATATAGGTTTCAATGATGCTTTCCCTATCATTCATCTACTTCTTCCGTTATTACATCAGTCAATTAAACAATATTCAGTATTATACAGAAAGCAATTAACAATCATTCACATAAACATTCACAACATTGATCATCCATTCAAACGCAAGAGATAATGTGGAAACCCAAATGGGAAAAACCACCAAGGTGCTCTTCATCTAGCATGAGAAAAGGATACAACACCTTGCAGTCTGCGAGATGCAGACTGATCTTAAGATATGTATTTAAGACTTAGACTTATGGTTCTCATGCTCTTTGGTTTGCTCTTCTACCCTACCTCTACTCCTAGTAGTCCGCGCACATAGCAACCAGACCCATGGCTCAACAACCTCCTATCACCACTAGAATCTTCCCGAGTCTTCTCTTCAATCTCTACATTATTACAGCAAAAATGGCATCCTTCCCCGGGGATTACCACTGAATAGGCGAACTATTACTTGAAAAATGACCTAACAAAGTTATGACTAACTAGAAGCAACTAAAAGGCAACCTTCAATATATTGAATCCCTCCTATTTATACTATTTTACATGACCACACAGAGTCGACTGCATACATGCATGTTAACTATCACCATCAGCCGCCCCTCAGACTACAACTGTGGTGATTATGACTTGACACGAGGCACTATCGGCCTGACTTACAAATATCCCTTCATACGTGCATAGTTGCAGGATTACGCCGCCTTAAACAGCCATGATCTGGATTTTGCACATGTCACTTTTCGGCTGTTATCACTTGCGTGCTCCTACGCTTGCCTTTCCTTCATCGTGTACCTCTCCAATCTGTCTGTGTTGGTCCTTAGCTTCCTTCACGATCTTCTTTTGTTTCTATGGTGCACATGGTGCACCTTCTTTGTTCGCGTGTGAGCTTCTTCCTTGTGCTCCTTTCCCAGGACAACATGGATAGAGCAGTGAGAAGCTCTCCAACTAGAAATTCCCCAGGATATAAGACCTTTGTCTCCGACAAATCCGAGTACCCACCCTTCCCCCAACTCCACTGATTGTGCTGACTCCAATCTATCCTATTGAGACAATGTCACACCTACCTCTTGGCACACAAATGACTACTTCTGTCTCTACTTCTTTCCATCCTCCTCCCACAAGACTGGGGGAAATGCTACCAAATCCCCAACAGAACCATGTCCTCTTCCTACTCGTGCTTTATGTGACTTGCAAGGACATGCAACACAAACTTGTCCTGATTTTCTAATCATTCACACCCATATGTGCATAGTAGTCAAGACCGATGACGCTCCAGTTGTCAACATAATAACCATACTTACGGTTAAGAACAAATCGCTCCAAAAGAGCCACCAATGTTCAATTTATGGCCTATATGGTCATTATTCCCACCATTTCCCAAACTTTCCCAAGTACATGTCTCTTTTCAGTGACCTTCGCAAGCACTCCCATGAGTCAAAAATCACTTTCCTCAAGGAGATCCACCCTTCGACCTCTTCCTCAGACACCAATAACACCATTTATATGATATCTCGCTTGAGTAGTCCTTCCCCCTCATCGACCATGAAAGATCCCCCTGATCTATCCCAACACCACTTTCATGATGACAGAGAGATCCTTGAAACCACCAAAAGTTTTACCCCATTTCACTCAGTCCACGGTGTGGACTTGGTTCTTCCCATTGAATGCCAGATTCCATCACTCTGCGTTGTCATCGAGCTTCTACCTGATACTTCACCGTTAGAAAAATTCCTACTTGTGCTTGAAAAAACTGATGAGGACCATCCTACTGCTCTCCAAATGATCGAAGCAGATAATATTTGGTCTAAGTCCCATTATGAATCCCACGTACACCCACGTACCTTTAGTGAGGGGGAACTAGTCCTTGTTTATGACCAAGCCCATGATAAGACTGGAAAATGGAAGTTTGAATCCATGTCATATGGCCCTTATGTCATCCATCGATGTCTCAACAAGGGGGAATATCTCCTCGTTGACTCCGATGGTTTCCTCTTGAAGAATCCCTGCAATGGGCTCTACCTCAAGAGGTTCTATGCTTAAGTCAACTACCTTGATTACCATTGTATCATCGTTTTTGTTTCTTGTTTTGCATCATTTTTACCATGAGTCTCACATTTTGTTTCCTTGGTTGTTCCAGATGGATCCTACCTTGCCTTGATATGTTGGTTTCACTAACGACGCAAGTAGATGGTATCCTAGTCTCGCCTCGTTTGCATGGGTCATTTATTCCCCATCATATGAGTTGATCCATATTGAGAAAAAGTGTGTTGGTGTTGCTATCAACAACCAGGCTGAGTACTATGATGTCATTGGTCTCTTGATCGCTGCCCTTCACTTGGGTATTCGTCGCCTTTATGTCTTCCTAGACTCCCATCTACTTGTCTCCCAGTTGAATAATTGTTATCGGTACGCGATCCCATCTACCTCTTTAGAATGTTCTTGTGCACTATACACTTGGTTAGACATTTCGAATCCATTTCATTCATGGATGTTCCCAGAAGTCTCAATAGTGTAGTAGACCAAATGGCTAATGTCGTTCTAGAGTGGCACCTCAATCATCACATTTAGGAAATAAATTGCTTTACGTATCATCATATATTCATGCATACATTTGTCATTTACATCATATAGGAATAATCATAAAAAGGGACTCATTAAAAACCCATAAAAATACAAAAATTTAAGCACCACAGGATTTCTCGTTACATATATCATACAAAAATTCCCGTGCTCTAATGCATTGGGGGCAACATCACAAGATGCTAGTCTAATTCATCCTCCTCTACCTCTATGTCCTCCTCAGTGTCCTCCTCCTCCTCAGATTTCTCCTCCTCCATCGGCATGTCACCCTATGTCACCGCTCTGACATACTGAACAACAACCATGATCCTCCTCATCAGAGAGATCCACTCCGGAGGAGCTTTGTAGCACGCAGCGATCATATCGTCAACTAGGTACTACCACCCATCGTCGGTTATCCCTCCAACAACCTCTCCACATCCAGCCATAGTGAGTCCAATATAACACTCCGCCACCTCCTCTACCCATGATCAGGTGGATCTAACCCCTCCACCCTACCCTTGCGTCATTGGTACCCCGCTGGAGGGTGTAGTCCCACGTTTGCACATGCACACAATATGTCATCAGTATCTATCACACACATGATCTAGATTCCACTATTCTAGTAAACTATATATGACTAAAACCACAAAGAGTCATGTATACGTACCATCAAGTCCCCAGATATGTTCTGGAGGTCGAGGCATCTCCAGATATCCCTAGTAGTCCATCCCCATGTATGGATAGTCCTCTATGAGGATAGGAAGTTGTCGCCACTGTGAAAAAATATCTTGGGTGAAGAAACAAACCACCAAGATTCCTCCCTCCCTGATCATCATCTCTCACCATCACCTCATACGAGGCTCACAAGGTCCCCTTGTCACACACCACCATATGTGGTCGTAGTGTCGGTAGTCGCTCAAAGAAGAACGAGCACAAAAAGGAGGGGAAACATAGATCCCCATCCGCTAAGCTAGTCTGGTTCATCCCACGCTAAACCTCAATCAAATACATCTGGATCCACTCATATTAGGTGTCCCTTGGCACACTCTCGACCATTAGTAGTTGGTTTCTCGAGATCTTCTGCAGATCTTTTGATCACAGTATTCACAGCACCATTGTTTCCACTTCCTAAGTCTCTAGACTCTTGATGTCTTACACCAGAATGTATGATGCATGCACATAAGTTGAGGCATAGCAATTCCTGAAACACAGGTCATCCATCAACACTCCCCTTCAAATATTTAATGAGATATCGTCGCTCATGCCTAATAGTGGGAATCCAATCAGAAATTACACATCTCGAAGGGTGATCTCAAGTCACTCAACCTGTATGATGAAACAATCTGAATCTTGATCCCAAAATCTCACCATCTTGTTCAACAATAGTTTTTCTGAATGCATCAACTAGATCTGGAAGAACTTCAACAACCCACGTTGGGCGAGTGTATCATCTACTACCCCATCCTCCTCCACCTCATCTCTGAGGTCCCCTATGTCTTGTTCTCTCCATCTAACTCGAGGCATCTTGCACATCCAAAAAGGCCCTGTTAGACCTAGTTACACAAAATTTTCCATTATGTGCTAGGTCGCACCTGCCAGGCCTTTTTGTGTTGTTGGCATTATAGGATAAGAGCTAAATTGGTGCAAACCCAGCCAACAAAACTAGTCGATAAGGGTTCCCACTCTATCGATGCTCAACTCATGATGATCTCCCTAAGCATCGGCCCAGATAGGTTTTATCCTGCTCGACAACACCCACGAAGCGGATGAAGTCTCACCCAAGATGTTCAAGGGAGAACTATCGGAATCAAGTTTCCACATAATAGAGGAAAACTATGTGTATCGACAATTCATCAACTTATCTAACATATCTAAACATTTAATCAACCATTAAACAGGACCATTCATCATTGCTCATAACCAGTTGCATCATTCATTCATAACCACAGTAGCATACTTATGCGCAAATAGATCTAGCAAAATAACATCATTTAGAAGCAAAAAGCATCGCATCATAGATCCATGTCGCACATTCAATGATCATTCATCATCGGATTGCAGAAACAGGAAGATAGAAAAAGATAAAAGAAACAACAATTTAGATCAACTACTGTCTTGTCATATTACTTCTGCACAACAATCCACAGATTCAAACAACCCACAGTTCAACAAGTTCACTTAGTTTCTCATATCTATCTTCGTCTCTGTCTCAGTATCAATCTCCATAGTGTGTTTACATTTACAATTCTACTTCTATTTATAACATTGCACCTTTACATTCAAGGTCTACTTATAACTAACTCTTAACCAATTCTTAACTGAATCTACAAAATAATGACCAATATCCATAAAATGTGGTCCAAAGTACAAAAAGGTGACACAAAATATACAAAATATTCTATTCTCCGCTTGCGCGCCTGTCTTGCTCTTGCATGACTTCTTTTGATCTTGCATAGCATCTACGATGTTGCACAACTAATGTGTCCAAAACACATGCCAACAGGCCCCCAACACAATCTTGTGGCTTACCCTCAAGCCATGCTTAACTGGACATGGTAGACTCAACGATCTTGGCTTTGAAATCTGTAAACTGTTGGGTGATCGCTTTGACCTGCTCCTTGACTCGTTCAGTAATCTCCTAGCTCACCTTTAGATCATGGTTGACAAGGTTCTCAACCATCTTCATAGCAATGTTCGTCTTGCCTTCTTATGCAGCTTGGAGTGCAGAGACCGCTTTCACCGATAGCTATGCTCCAATCTCCTGGAACTTGTCTAACTGTGCATTGCGTTGCTGCTACCTTTCTCTTACGCTTGCGACTCACTACTGCAGCTTGGTGATTTGCATTATAAATGGCATTTATTTGAGCGACATCTTCAGGGTCTCCAATTTCCCATCCGCTTCTTGCAACTATGCAGTCAGTCACTCCAGCTGTTCATCCTGCACTATGATACCCCAAACTTGCACAATGACATCTATTAATTTTTTGGCATCCTGCTCTAACTCATCAAGCTGTGTTTCCAACTCTTCGATATCGTCCTTCCTCGCGGCTATCTATTATGGTGGTGTGGAGGGGTGCACCAATGCATCCAAAATGTTAGTTTCACTTTGTAGTTGCTCAATAACAACTCCAAGTTTCTTCGCTCTGGCTACCGCATCTAGATATGTGGTGCTCTCCAAGAAATGTTGACAAGCATCTGCTACTTCCGCTTCCAATTCAACTTGGCTGTTCTTCAAATCCTTGATCTCCTCTGTAGTTTTCATCCTCAATTCCACATGCGCTCTTTTTAGTACTTCTATCTCCCGTGCCTTGTCTTTTGTCAACTTTTCCTTGGCACGACGCAACTCTTCTACCTCTCTTTGCATTGCTTCTTCTTTCTCTATGCGGCCGCAAGTACTGGTCTCTGATATCCTTCTACCTATTGGCTAACTCCTCATTGGAAACCTGTTGTATGGATGCCAAAGTTTGGGTAGACAACATGTTGATATCTAAGGCAACATTCTGCAACTGTTGCAGGGAGGTATTCAAGTCCTCCCGTCCGGCGTCGATCGCAGTCAGGAGAGTTTGAACATTCTTGGCCTACGGCTCGGTGCTGATTGACGCGTACTCCCGCATAACTGCGCTCTTTGGTACTCTCTTCAAAATGACATTATAAACAATATCCAATTTAGCACTTACCTCGGTGAATCCTTCCTTTGCTGATTTATTCATTTCCTTTCTGACAGCATCAATTGCATCATTAATAACCTTGACAAGTCAGTGCAGTTGCGCTTCCACTGCTGACACAGTGTTGCTGTTTGTAGCCCAATCCATGCGCTTGTTTGTTCTTATTTCTTGAAGTATGCACTGCGCTTCTGAGTCAGTAGGTGTCTCTGTTGATGAATCATCAACAGATTGTTGGTCATCTTTTCGCACGAGATCCTCAGGTGCATCCGCTCATTTTTTCTGTTGAAACTTCTGCTATACTGATCGGTTCTCGCCACTCTGCGGGCCAACCATTAATCACTGCGTCCAAATCCACATTAGACACCTTGTACCTCATTGGTACCCATTTCTTAGTGGATTCTGGCCACGTGTGAATGTAAACAGTGTGGGGTCCAATTGCAAAATGCGCAATCCACCTATACTTTGTTGTGGCTTCCTTTGTCAGTCTTGGAAATTTTATTGCTTACACCTATAGCGCTTTCCACTAGATCTAAATTTGGATTGAGTAATCTACCATTCTATCTGATTCCTTAACCCACCATAAGTTCTGATATCTGGCACCCTTGCATGCCTCTACTACTTTGACGTCCATCCCCTGATAATCATCTGGTTCCATCCAAGCTACTAGCACAATCAGAATGAGGAGCTAGCTGTATGTGAATGATCTAGCACCTACCTGCATGGCTACTGCATTGTCCACTAACTGGTTCATCAAAAAAAGGGACCAATTCATTTGTGTGCCTTACGTACTTCAACTCAACACATGCAATCACCCTGTAATTACATTGAACCGACTGGTTCTTCCTTACAACTTTACTAGCCAAAATCCTGGCACCAATACGGACCACATGATCATTCATGCTATTAATATGGTATGCCCTCTCATCACGCTCTAGAGCATAACACTTCTTCAGAGTCATTGCCAACTTCCTATCATTATCTTTTCCTCGGATATACTGTGAGGGGTCTGGCTAATCCTTGGGTAGCCCCATTATTGCTGAAATCAACTTCACTGCGACTTCAATCGACTCATCTAACCATAAGTACCCACCATGGAAACATGTCAAAATTTGTTTCACACATGCATTTGCCTCAGTTGGTCACCCAAAGTGTGGCATATTGATCAACCTAAGCAATCTAGCTTTGTCCAGTCCGCTTACCTAGTGTCGCGGAATACGCTCGATCAGGGCACCTTCTACTGATACTATTGGTCAATACAAATCCTTCGCGGCATTCTCTAATGCAAGCAGGTCATGGTATTCGTACCTTAGCTGCATCAGTGCAGGAAAAATATCAGAATTCCATACCATCCCTTGTGGTATTGCCGACATCCTGATCTGGTATATCTGATTCTTCATGGGCTTCCTGGCCTACGCACCAGGATGACTAGGAGGGATGTAGCCAGGGATGTCCTTGATAAACACCCCTGCTATAGCAGCAGATTCCATAACTTCAGGGATTGATGACCCCATTTGTGTTGTGTCTTCTCCATGTTCCCTTGTGGCCATTCTGGTCCATCGCTTATGTGATGCTAGAGAAATAGGCTTCTGCGCCTTCCTATTCGACTAGCCAACTTGCATGCTAGCAACTTCTGCCTCTATTGTAGCTGGTCTAAGTGGTGAATCTTACTCACTCGAAATATCAACGGTGTCTGGGTTACTTTTCATTCTGCACCAATTCCTCTCACAACTTAATAAGCTCAAACCCTCTCTGGACTTATCAACTTTCTTCAACTTTTCTCAAGAGCTTGCTCGACAACTTGGTAGCTCTGCACCTCAACGTAATTCAACTCTGCACAATGGTGTCTTTCGTCCGCATCAAGCATCCTCTTATAGAGGAAAATCAACTCATACCTCATCATTATAACATCAATTCGATCATCATGATGAAATCATTCATTAATTACCCGAATCTACTGCCGATTTTGCCAACCCAAAAGTTGGATCCACCATCATTACACATCACTTCTACAAGCATTGTCGTTTAACTACTTTAACTATCTTCATTTATGACTGATGTGACATCTTCTTGTAGCCATGTGGCTACCACAGCATGACCTCCTAATTGTGCTAGTAACTCCTATTCCTGCGCAACCACCTCCTCTTGGTGCTCCTTCCATTCCTTCATCATCTTATCTACTTTTTTTTTCATTGCGCAGTGTCTCAAGCACCGCATGGTTCGAGCCCATCATATAGGGATTCAACCTGATACCATTCAATATCTTTGGTAGTGTCGCACCATCTAGCCACTTCAGTTGAACTGTGCCTCCTAATGTAATGGAATTAAGAAGATATGGACCTAACCAATGCATTTGTAACTTACCTGGATGCTTCATGAACTTACTGTCATACAATAGTACCAAATATCCTTGCTGAAATCATTTGTTCTTTATGTGGCGATCATGCCAACTCTTCTGTTGATCCTTCTCGATGCGTTGATGGAAACCTGCTATAAAGAGGTCCTCTTCAAGTTGTATCAACTACACCATACACTCCTCTAGCAGTACTTCATCATCCATGCCCGTCGCTGCTGCAATGCACAGATTGGGAACAATGTACTCCATAGGCATGACTACCTCTTGCATGTATACCAATTTGAATGGCTTCCCCGTCAACCTCTTGGAAGTGGTGCGATATGCCCTCAATATTGCTGAAATCTTCAAGTCCCAGTCATCATGGTTACCATTACATACCTTGGTAAGCGCATGCTCTAGTATCTTGTTGAAAGCTTCTACTGTTTCATTTGCCTGTGGATGATATGGGGTACTTTTCTTATGTTGTATTTGCAACTCCTTTGTTAGCGCGCTTACCGTGCGGTTGATGAAGTGACTTCCCTAATCGCTCATCAGTATCCTTGGACATCCAAACCACGTTACAATGTCGTCAAATAGGAATATGGCTGTTGTCGTAGCAGTGCAATCCACGACTGGTGCGGCCTTCGCCCACCTCGTCAAGTAGTATGTCGTTGTGATTATGTATCGTGCGCCATTTCTCTTCCCAAGTGGATTGATTGGACCCACAAAATCCACAACCCATTTATCAAAATATTTCAAAGTTACTTGCGGCAGTAGTGACATCCCATCTTGCTGCGATGATTTTCCAGTGTGTTGATAGATATCGCAGCTCCGCGCATAATTTGCCACATCATTATGTAAAGTGGGCCACTAGAGCCCTGCGTGAAACACCTTTCTCACAGTAGCTCATCCTTCATAGTGTCCACCAGCAACTCCCGCATGAGCCTCCTCTAAAATCTCTCCTTGCTCATGCGATAGGACACATCACCACAAAATATCATCTGGGCCTTGTTGGGCCAAGAAAAGTGCATAAGGAAGAATCCGCTGCGTAAGCGCAAGAGGAAAAGAGGGCGAACGATGCAAGAAAAGTAGGTAAAGGAAGAAGTGCGAGCGCAAAGCAAAGGATAGCTATGACGAGGAAGGAATATCCGAGTTGGTGGAAGAGGGAGGTAGAAGAGTTAAAGCGAATTTGGTGAAAGTCAAGGAAGACTGCAGAAGGATGAACCGACAGAAGACTAAGGATAGTTTTGCGGCTAGTTATGACCAGTGCAGACAGGGTGAAAGATGTTTCTGTGACTAGTTAAAGATGTGGTTAATGTCGTGTAGGACGTTTATGGCCATTTTGGCCTGTCATTAATGTAATCATAGATATTTCGTAGCTACTTGCATTTGTAATAACTAAGTAGTACTTAGTCGACCCTGTGCGGTCTTCTAAATACTATAAATAGGAAGAACCCGCTTTGTATAAGGGTTAGCTTCAGTATTGTTTTTTGTTGGTTTGGTAAGTTAGACATAGTTAGAGAAGTAGTAGTGTTGTTGACTCAGAAGGTGAGTCTAGTGAAGTAGAAGGCTGTTGAGCCGCATATATGCACCTAAGTGCATAAACTGTTAGTAGAAGTAATATACAACTGAGTGCACAGATAGTCATGTAGAAGAGTCGATCCATGCTGTGTGTGGATCAGTAGGGGTAGTTAGAAGCCATAAACCAGAGAGCATGAGAGCAAGAAGATTGAATCAGAAAGACATATCTTAAGAATAGTCTGCAAGTCGCAGATTGCATGGTGATATAAACATTTCTCATGCCAGATGAAGAGCACCTTGGTGGTTTTTCCCAGATGGGTTTCCACGTTATTTCATGTGTTGAGTGAATGAATGCTTATGTGAATGTTGAGTGTTTGGTTGATTTATATTGTTACAGTTACTGTTGAATGTATGTCGCAATATTACCAATCAGTGAACGAATGTTTGAATGTTTAAAGCATTGTCGTCATGTATGTATGATTCCATGGTTAAAACTGCTAAGTTATAATATAAGTCGCACACTATTCATTATAGGTAAGGAGTCAGCTGCACCACACAATTGTGCTAGTCGTTAAGTGGATAAGGACAAGATTGCGTCAGACATTGGTTGTGGCACATAATTGCAGCCCTGTTGCATAGTAATAGACTTCATCCTCCTATCTTTGTCGAGCGCCTTGGCTACGTACCAAGGGACTATAATCCCTCGCCAACTACGGAAACATGGTTCTGGAAGTTACACATTAAGATATATTGGATGAGAATGTGCTTGCCTTGCGGGTGTTGCCGACTGATCTTGATCTATCAGGCTGATGTCTTGTGGTGTTTTATTAGTATTGTGTCGATTGTTGAACCTCAGGTCGAGACAAGAAGGAAGATTAGGCCAATAAATGGTTTCGTTGCCGGGACTGTTAATCATTTGAGTCAAGGGAAATGTTGTGGCATCTGACAAAGAACGAAATAGAGGACTGGATGGAGTTTAAGACATTAGCATTTGTGTAAGGAGAGAGAGCAGGATCATAGTTGAGCGCAGAAAACTAGTTAGACCGATACATATATTCTGACATTCAAAAGATCTTCTTTGTAGAGTTCCCTATTATGCTGCACGAGTGGTTGTCAAGATTGCCGACTAGGCAGACAAATTTCTAGAGAAGAGAAGTAGTTGAGTGGAGTGATCAGTTGGTTCGCGAAATAACTAGTGTAAGTAACACCATCTCTAGAGCTGTTGATTTTTGGGTCGACAATATTCTGCAAGGATTATTATTGAGTTTGCAGTAGACACTATAACCTCATATAGTGAGGCTGAAAGATTTTTTTTCCAAGGACCACAAAGAAGGTATTTGCTATCTATTGGCACATGGATAAAGATGCTAGTTTATGAGAAGGGCATCTTGCAATTGAGTAGTTAAGCCGCATAACTAAGGAGAGGGGATATGTCATGGATGATCTGCAAAGAAAATGGGAAAAGATGAGCTGAGATGTTTCAAGGAAGTACATAATCTGAACTAGAAGCGGGATTCCTAAGGAGTGGAAGGAGATTCAGGTCTGGGAAAAGGAGAAAGATGAGTCCTAGTCTGTTCGAAGAAAGTGAGCATGAAATTCAGTCACAGTTGGACGAAGGGTCTTGCGATAAAGAGGAAGAGTATCAGCCGATATCTGAAGCAGAAGAGTCAGTAGAATCTTTGGAGACACTAAGATCAGGGCGCGACTACATTACACCCAAAGTATTACCATAGGTAAGGTATAGAGCCTCATCCCCTGAAAGATTTGTTAATACTGATAGTTCTAGTACTGTGACTAGCACGCAAGAAGGTACATCTCCATTAGAGTATTCATCGTATTAACCCCGACGCCAACACAATGGCTTAGGCAGATATTCGACTACCCACACTCAATGGGAATGGAGGAGAGGATCCAGAGTAGCATTGGTTCCTTTGTGAAGCTGTATGGATGGTTCGCCTAGTTAATAATGCAGACCTAAAGAAAGCGCAGATGATCATGACTCTGAGAGGTCGTGTGCTAGATTAGTTTATGAAGTTCTGTGTAGTACCGCCAGGAACGCCACAAAAGACCCTTGAATAAATACAAATCGCAATGATTTGTAAGTTCAGAAAACCTAAATCTGAGTCGTAGTGCATCACTGAGATAAAAAAGATAAAACAATCATTGGAAGAGTCCGCATGGGACTTTGACCAATGGTTTAAAACTTTGATGGAAAAAGTAAGTTTCCAAATGTCAAATGTACAACATAAAGAGTGGTTTATTGCTGTGCTATTACAACACATACGAGGCCCATTGATGCAACAAATGATTGAATCACAGATAGAAGCCCTAGAACTGGAGATGAAACTGGAAGCTTCGCCAATTAGCGATGGTGCCGCAGGAATGGTGCAGATTGAGTCATAGCTAGCTAATATGAAGATACAGCTTCAGGATATCAAGAAGGGTAAGGAGGCTCTGGAAGATTTTGGTGCACGAAGTGCAGAATGGATGGACACACTAAGGATAATTGTCTGACCTCCATGAACTATATCTCATTAGGTGCACCAAACCCATTGAGTGCACATGGACTACCCTGGTGTAGGATATGCCAGTCTAAAGGACATCGCGACGAGGAGTGTCTATACCTACAAAAGGTTGTAAGTACCCCAACAAACCTCTTCTATAAATTTTGTAAGTCAGTAGGCCATGAAGAGAAGGATTGCAGGGCATACCAGCTCTTGAAGGAAAAGACGATCGACACCTACTTGATGAAGAATGATGGGAAACCTCAGCCTGAACCAGCGGAAGCATCCTATCAGCCTGCTCAATTCCCACCCAATCAATATTAGAACTAGTATTAGCCGCAATATGCGCCTCAACAATAGTTTGGACCACAAAATCAATATCAGTCACAATAATAGCAGAATCAATACCTCCACAACAACCACACCCACAAAGAAGGGGTGGTGGAAACTTTAGAGGTCGAGGAGGAGGAGGATTTGGTAGAAGAAGAGGTCAGGTTACCTATTATAATTTTGGAAAGCTGATTCATTATGACAGATATTTTTAGGAACCTGCAAAGACATGATCATATTGTAAAGCATAGGACCATAATGTAGAGCAGTGTCCGTAGCTGATTGCAAAGTGGCAAGCTAGGATCATTACAGGTCCTAACCTTGTGCAGAATATGAACCCAAATATGAATTCTAACTTGAATGTTCAGATGACTGTTGCTGAGCCAAGAGAGCCAAGCGTTGCTGTCGTAACACGAGGAGGTGTTGCGATCGGAGTTGATCAGGATGTATCACAAGAAAAACTACAACCGCAGGTACAACCCGCGATGCAAAAGAAATTACCATTCGACATTCAAAAATAGAAGCAAGTCTTTTTGGAATTACGACCATAGTTTGTAGATCAAGAATAAACATCAACGTCAGGTGAAGTCAGGGAGATGCCTAAACACTTCCAACAACTATTCCAGAAGCAAATCCCGAAAAAAGGTTAGTAAGCTTAAATCGTTTCTATCAAGTTGCTTAGCGCTAATTTAAGATAAAGATGCTTTCACAGAACTCCAAACACTAATAGAAGAAACCCTAGAAGAGTCACAACCAGAAAGGAGAGTTAACTATGTTAAAAAGAAGTTTAAAACTGGGTGCGAGTTAAGAATGATTGCGCAGATAGGCGACTATGACATGGATTACATCATTTTAGACCTGGGCTCAAACGCCAATATTTTGACGTGACAAAATTGGGAAAGTATGGGAAATCCGCACTTGGAATGGTCTCATGTCCAGTTGCGACTTGCAAATCAGGTGAAGGTCCTAGTATTTCCCCAGTCTATCCTGCATTGCTGGGGATAGACCGGGCCATAGATAATCAGACCATTATAAATTTCAAGAAAAGGATACTCTCATTCGAGGACAATGAGATGAGGGTAGTGTCACCCATCGATCCATTGGAAGGATAAAGATACATCGAGCCTATCTACAATGAGGGACAAGGTGAATATCTTGACCAGATCTACAATGTCACTACCTTGAAAGAAGATTATATCAATTTGACATTATATGGAAACTAGAGCTCGAAGAGTGCTAGTTCATGCACATATGACTCAGGAGAGGGCTTGGAGAATTGGAAAAATCGGTTGCATGAGGTCTCTATGAGGAGGTGCACTAGAATCACAAAGTTTGTGCGATGGGTGGAGAATGATCTACAAGAGTTTCCCACCTATGAGGGTTTACCTCACCTCGCGACCTTCCTAAGTGAGTTTGAAGGACTCGTAATAGAATCGTAGTGCTTGTCTACAATAGACCATGTACTAAAGGCTATGCCTGCTAGATGGTGGGGTATGCATAAGTAGTCCATATCCGAATGGCCACAGTGCAGAAGATTGATTGAATTCAGATTTGGTGAAGAGGTCATCACTGTGAGTCACAAGTACACAGGGCTGTCAAAACCTATCGAGCACATAAATCAATGTCGCACTGCATTTGCAGAATATCCTGCATCAGGAATGGGTCCATCATTTCATTCACACATTGGAAATGACACCTCGAAGTTGGTATACATCTATGGAGTTGTGACAAAGAACTCATGATTGGGAAGAGGTAGCTAAATAGTTCACACACACAGTTGAATTTGTTGATGAGTAACCTATAGTTGATGATGTGCTTCAGATGATAAAGGATAAAATATTTGCTGAAATCCCTATCGAAGAGGAAAATTCCAACCAGTGTAGTGTGACCATCCAACAATGGATGTACTGCTATAATCTAGCTGGATACCAAGATGATGATCCGAATAACATAAACATACTAGAATCAGATGGTACACGCGTAGTGGAAGGAAGTGGTGTTTCAAGCGACCAGTTCCTCAAGCCGCTGAAAATCAAGAAAGTAAAAATTGGGTCGCCATAGAACCCAAAGTTCGCCAATATAGGAGATTATTGGGATGAAGAGACAGTCCCGAAGATCATAGGATTGTTACATGATTATCAAGACCTATTTCCTACCAATTTCTCAGAGAGGAAGAGAATAGTCAGCGACCTGGGAGAGATGAATAGGGATGATTTTAAGGAACCATACTTATTTAAAAGTGTAGAAATGTTGATGAATATTACCAATTATTAAAACGCCAAGTATAAAATGATTGGCGATATTTTTCAAAAAATATTTTAATTGCCAAGGATTTTATATCATTTATATAATAATTTGGTGATTTTTAGGGTGAAAAAATTTTACCCCATCAAAATTGGGCGAAACAGGGCTTCAAAAAATGCAAAATGGCGAATCTATTTTGGGAGAAAAACATGGAAAAATAGCCCATTGGGCTAAAATTCGCCCCTAAAATTATCCCTGATGAAAATACCCCTGAGACTAGATGCTAAGCCAGTCAAGAAACGGTATTATAGGTTGAACCCAAGGTATAAAGAAAAGGTAAAAGCTGAATTAGATCGCATGCTCGATGCAGGAATTATTGAACCTGTTGAGGAGTTAGAGTGGATCATCCCCATCGATGTGATCTAGGATAAGAAAAGCATAGGCGAAGTCAAGATTTATGTCAACCTAAGGAAGCTAAATGATGCATGCCTGCACGATCCATTCCCAACACCATTTACAGATGAAGTACTAGAAAGCATCATAGGACAAGAGATGTATTCATTCATCGACGTCTTCTCTGGCTATCATCAAGTCAGGATTGCGAAGGAGTATCTCCATAAAATGAACTTCAATATAGAATGGGGATGCTACCAGTATACGGTATTGCCATTTGGACTCAGTAATGCACATGCTATTTTTTATAGAATAATAGTTTCTGCTTTTAAATATTTCATTCACAAATTTCTTGAAGTCTATTTTGATGATTGGACTGTGTTTGGTCTAGTAATAGACCATATTGAGATTTTGTGCATGATTCTAGGCCGTTGTCTCTAGTATCAGATCGCGCTTAATTCAAAGAAATTTATTTTTTGTGCATCGTTTGGTGTGCTGTTGGGTCATGTTGTATGTCGCAATGGAATTTTGGTCAACCCAACAAAAGTTGCGATTATCCTCGACTTACCTCCACCGACATCAGTCACGCAACTCAGATCAGTGTTAGGACATAGAGGCTACTACAAGAAGTTTATCAGAGGATATGCAGAGATCACTGCACCTATGGAAAAGCTGTTGATGAAAGATGCAAAGTTTTAGTGGATGGAACCTTATCAAGAAAGATTGGATAAATTAAAGAACAAGATGGTCACTGTGCCAATACTTGTATTCCTGAACTTGAAGAAGGAGTTCCATGTTCATGTCATCACGTCATTTGTCGCGCTTGGCATTGTCTTGATGCAACCAGGAGAGGGTCCGCTTGACCACCCCATTACTTTTGCCAGAAGAAAATTGTTGATGACAGAGAAAAATTACACCACGACAGAGAGAGAAGGCCTCGCTATGGTCTATGCACTTCAGAAGTTTTGACATTACTTGTTGAGTGGAAATTTCAAAATGTACACTGATCATTCAGCTTTAAAGTACCTGGTCAACAAGCCAATGTTGGGGGGGAATATCTACCGATGGCTCCTCCTGTTTCAATATTTTGACTTCGAGGTCATATTTAAACCTGGTCGACTGAATGTCGGGAAGATCAACATTCAAGGGTCGAAAGTGGTGAAGAACGAACTATTCTGGAGGATAACTTGCTCGACGCGCAACTATTTGCGATCCACATGATGGATGATCAAAATACAGAGTTTAATGCTATCATCCATCTCCTTAGCAAAGGTTATGAGCCTGAAGGATTACCCACTGACCATAATAAACAATTCATTTTCAGAGATGCTTATTATACGTTGATTGCTGGACACTTATACAAGCTGGGCGCGAATGAGATACTACGTCGATGTTTTTTCGACTATGAGTGACCATGGGTAATTAGTGAAGCACATGCCGGTGTCGTAGGAGGAAACTATGCAGGAAAGGAAACTATGTGTAAGATATTACAAGTAGGACTATGGTGGCCAACCATACATATGGATAGTAAGAGCTTCTGCCGGTGCTGTGATATCTGCCAAAGAACAGGAAAACTGTCGCATCACGACAAGATGATGCTTGCACCACAAATAACACTACAAGCATTTGACAAGTGGGTCGTTGATTTTGTCAGATCGATATGTCCACCAGGAAAGAGGACTGGTGTGCGCTACATTATCACCGCGACAGACTACTTAACCAAATGGGCAGAAGCCGCGCCTGCGGCAAATTTTTTATTTGAAAATGTGGTGAGCATATTTGGTTGTCCAAAAATTATACTTAGCAATCAAGATACACATTTTGTTAACAAAATGATTGCTGATCTTACTATCTGGTTCCAGATCCAACATAAGAAGACAACACCCTATCATCCTCGAGTGAATGGAACAATTGAATCCTTCAACAAGATTCTGTAGAATGCATTAATCAAAGTATGGAACGTGCACCGAGATGACTGGGATTAGAAAGTGTCAGTTGTGTTATGAGCGTATCACACTACTTGCAAGCGACTGATAGGGCACACCTCATGCAAACTGGTGTATGGATAGGAAGCTGTTGTGCCAATGGAGTACATTGTGCCGAGCCTATGGATTCCTGCACTGACTGATGGAGATGTTGTCGAGAAAAGGTTGTCGCAGCTCATTTAGATGGAAGAAGAACACTTTGTCGCAGGATTCCATGAGATTGTCAAGAAGCAGAGGCAGAAAGCATGGAATCATCGCCATATCTGGGTTAATCCATTCAAAGTCGGAGGACTTGATTTATTGTATGACAACAAATTCTTCAAACATCTAGGAAAGTTAAAAATGCATTGGCTAGAGCCATATACGATCATGCACATAACTAACGCAGGCCCAGTAAAACTACAGAAAATGTAGAAACTAGACAGAACATATGTCATGGGTATGGTGAATGGAAGTCACCTGAAACCTTACTATGATGGCCGCGGCATGCCTGGATAGGATTGAGTCGCGCAAAAAAACAACGGGAATGATAGGCTAGCTGACATTAAAGTGCGAATATCTGAAAAATAAGCGTCATCAATTCGACGAGATACGAGGAGAATGACAACATTCTTTTTGGTCCCATCAACCATCCCCATCATAACTACCATAACTCCCCTGATAGGTACAACTCAGAAATCGAGTAGTCAAATTGATGAGGAACGCATCAGCCGAGAAGCCCACATGATTGACAAGACCTCAACCTCCCATAGCATGATGCCATAGGACGCGTAGGCACCTATAAAGAGGAGCTTCAACATCAATTTTTAGTTTACTTGCACCCGTGAAGCGAGTGACAGAGCCAAGGCCTGTAACAGAGAGCGAGCTGAAACTCATGGTCGTTGAGATTTCTAGTTCTAGTGAGATTTTTGATGTAACTATCGCCCAACCATGTCCAACTGAAGAGAAAATTGAATCAATCAAGGTACAACAACCTGAACAGGAACCAAAACTAGAATCAATGGCGTGAATAAGAAAGCAATCTGTCCCTGCGGCTGGTTTGGCCCCTGTCCCACCCCCTAGTTCGAGCCCTGTACCAAACCCTATCCAAAATCTACCCATAACCGTGCCAATTGTAGGACCAACATCCTTCATCTTAGAAAAAGATATTCCAGGCACTTTCGCATTGCAAGGAAGGGTGCCAAAACCTTCGAAGAACAAGGGGAAGGTTCATGAAGAAATCCCTACGGAGGATGAACCAGAATCACCACCACGTAGAGAAGCTGGTGTCGTCGAGGAAGAGGAGAATTTTCCATAATATGTTTGACCAAGGAGAGTCGATGCGCAGAGGGTGACGCTCCTGATGAAAGCGCACATCAACTTTGTGACACCCAGGATCCCTAACAACGTACCCCTCTTGAAGGTCATAGTGCCGAAGATCGCCAAGCTGCAGTTTGAAGATTGCAACACCCTCAAGCAGGTGGGATTGGAAAGGAGAAACTATATGACTATGATTCTGGCCGAGCCGCCTGTGCCCCAACTCTTAGTGCCAATGGAGTGGGCCAGTGGTGTCGATAGTGCGGGCTTGTTAAATTTGTTTCTCATGTCGCACTTTGGGCACATCATCCAGGTAATCATGTATGTGAAGCAACTGATTGTCTACTTTCACAGATGATGTTTATGTCTCAACTGAACCTACCCTATCGACACCAATCTCATCTCATTGATAACAAGTCTACTGAAGGTCAGAAATGACCCTTCGCCATATTTGCGTCAGAGCAAAGACACCACCAAGATGAAGCATAAGTATAACCTTTAGCGTGTAGGTAGGGGATTCCTCATTGCCCCCATAAAGTACAATATGGTAAGGTTTGCAGACAAAATCTTATCTTGTGAACTGTTGCACAAGATGATACTTACTAAGTGCACCACAGGGGTGATAGAAATCACAGAACAATGTGCACAAGGAGTAACCTTCAACTGGTCACAGTTCTTGTTGAATGATCTCATAGAGGATGCAGAGCAGGCACGAGAGGAACCTAAAGCTAAGTTTCATTACTCCTCACTACTCATTATGCTTTCCTTTGTTCTATGGTCTGACCCACTGGACTACCAGCCAATGGATGTCCTAGTGCTTTTCCTTGGCGCAAAGTATCAGAACCTCTGGAAGAACAAGGAGGATAAGATTCACCAGACTGACAATAACATCGAGTTCTTTCTGCACGGCGAGGCACTGCGCGATGTTATAAGGAGGTCACACAGAATACAGGCTGTGACAGTGAAAAGGTATGCCATGTTTATAAATTTTCAGGCCGGTGTTCATAACATTATTTTGGAGCCAAGTAAGGACCCGACCAAGCAAACACATCAGGAAGGGGTTTATGATCATTGGCATTGATGTGGACGAAGTTGTCTAGGATTGGCTAGCAGAATGTCGCGACCCAGTTGAGGAACAAATGGACCAAGGAGGAAACCACAAAGGAGATGGCCAAGGCGAGGGCCAAGGAAACAGACAAGGGAATGGTTAGGGGCATGGCCAAGATGATTGACAAGGAAATGACAGAGGCGATGGCCAGGGTAATCAAATGACGAGCTCCGATTATGACGATAGTGTGCGAAGCAAGGATGATGATGATGATAACGATGATGACTCTGACGACACATCGACTGATGAGGATGTCAAGAAATCCCAGGAAGAGGCACATCAGCCGTAGCGCAAGAATAGGAAAGTGGACAAATTGATTAATGCTGTTAACTTAACCGAGGAGGATATAGGCTTGTTGGCTGATGCAATCGCACAAGTGGCCAAGTCTATCTTAAGAGGGATAGGTAAGAAGTAGTTGCGACTAACCGACGAGCTGGTGGAACACATCAATAAGTTGATAGAGGCTGTCAACGAAGTCAAAGCCACCGTCGAGGCCAAAAATTATGGCATGGATCCTAGTATCCCGTTAGTCACACCAGAGCTAGTGCCACCGATCAAAGTAGAAATCCAAGCGCGAGTAATGGAGACAGTGACGCCTAAGTTTGACAATGTTGTGCACAGTTTTGAGACATTGAACATGAACTTCTCTAAACTTACGTTGGCTAAAGTCTATGATGTCTAGCAGGTGGCTGTGACTGAGGTATGCGTCAAAGAAAATGTGGTGTCATATTAGGCCACCAAGTAGAAAATAAAGGTGACAACACGCAAGACCGTCCTTAGAGAAAAGGAGCAGGAAATTAAGGCCAGAGAGTAGAGAAGGCTTGCACTCACTGAATCCATCAAAGGTGCGGTCATGGAATTTCCACCGGAAGTAAGTCAAGAAGATGAAGGCTCAGTCTCTAGGGTTGGCCACCTCTATAAGATCATGGTGGAACTCAAGAAGCAAGTGGAAGAGCTTCAGGAAAAGCAGGTACCAAGCACACCTCTATAGGTGCTTGAAGAGCGAAGCAAAGGAGTGTCTGAGGCTATTGCGAGGATAAGCAAAGGTGAAAAAATATGCACTGAGGCAGTGGAAGCTGTTTCAATGATGTGGAAAGTGCTTATGGAGGATGAGACTATGGAGAAGATGAAGCAAGATGCACGACAAGCTGATGAGAAAATTATCATGGTGAAGGCAGAGATGAAGAAGCTGCCTCTTAAGGAGAAGGTGACAAATATCGTTGAGATCAAGCAGCTCCAGCAAGAAGTCCAAGCTCTCCATGACCAAGAGTGGACTAGGAATGAGGAAGTAGCTATGCACCAGTCGAAAGAAGCACAAGTTATAGGGATTATTCATCATGTACAGTAGAAGCTTCAGCATATTGCGCAGTCATTAGAAATAGGATTGTCAGAACATATAAGTTTCGATAGTGTTGAGAAATTGAGTAAGCAAGCGGAGGAAGTAACAGAGGAAGTTTCCAAGGTGAAACAAATTTTGAAGGAATTTTAGGACAAGGTTGGTTCTGTCGTGCAACCTGAGCCAGAGACTTGAGTTTGGCGCAACACTAAATTTTTCTAAGGCATTGTTTTTTCTTACTGTCTCAGGATGGGTCACATGTCAGTGTTGGGGGCCTGTTGGGACAGGAAAAGTGCATAAGGAAGAGTCCACCACACAAGAGGAAAATAGGGCACGTGACGAGAGAAAAATAGGTAAAGGAAGAAGCATGACTGCAGAGTAGAGGATAACTACAACGATCAAGGTAGATCTGAGTCAGTGGAAGAGGGAGGTAAAAGAGTTAAAGAGGATCAGGTGAAGTTCAAGGAAGGCTGCAGAAGGATGAACTGATAGAAGACCAAGGACAGTTTTGCGGGTAGTTATGATCAGTGCAGATAGGCTAAAAGATGTTTCTGCAGCTAGTTAAAGTTGGGGTTAATGTCATGCAGGAATTTTGCGGCCAGTTTAGCCTGTCATTAATGTAATCGCAAATATTTTGTAGCTACTTGCATCTGTAATAACTGAGTAGTACTCAGTCGACCCTACACGGTCTTGTAAATACTATAAATAGGAAGAACCTTCTGTATATAAGGGTTAACTTTAGTATTGTTTGATGTTGGTTCGGTAAAATAGACATAGTTAGAGAAGTAGAAGTGTTGTTGACTCAGAAGAGGAGCCTAGTGAAGTAGAAGGCCGTTGAGCCGTAGATCTGTAGCTGAGTGCATAGGCTATCAGTAGAAGTAATCTGTAGCTGAGTGTGCAAATAGTTAAGTCAAAGAGTCGATCCAGGCTGTGTGTGGATCAGTAGGAGTAGATAGAATCCATACACCATAGAGCATGAGAGAAAGAATATTGAGTCAGAAAGACATATCTTAAGAACAGTCTGCAAGTCGTAGACTACAAGGTGCTATAAACATTTCTCATGCTAGATGAAGAGCACCTTGGTGGTTTTTCCCATATGGGTTTCCATGTTATTTCCTGTGTTGAGTGAATGAATTCTTATGTGAATGTTGAGTGTTTGGTTGATTTATATTGTTATAGTTACTGTTTAATGTATGTCGCAATATTACCAATTAATGAATGAATGTTTAAATGTTTAAAGCATTGTCGACATGTATGTATGATTCCATGGTTAAAACTACTAAGTTATAATATAAGTCGGACACTATTCATTATAAGTAAGGAGTCAACTGCACCACATAGTTGTGCCAGTCATTAAGTGGATAAGGACAAGGTTGTGTCGCACATCAGTTGTGGAACATAGTTGCACCCCCATCACATAGTAATAGACTCCATCCTCCTATATCTTTTGAGCTCCTTGTCCGTGCGCTAAGGGACTATAATCCGTCGCCAACTGCAGAAGCATGGTTCTGGCAGTTACACATTAAGATATATCGGGTGAGACTATGCCTACCTCGCAGGTGTTGCCGATTGAGCTTGCTTTGTCGGGCCGATGTATTGTGGTGTTTTGTTGGTATTGAGTTGTTGTTGAACCTCAGGTCGATACAAGAAGGAAGATTCGGCCAATAGGCCTAGTTTATAGAGTTGGCCAGCCATCAACTAGAAATATGAAGCCTTAACCACCAACTGCTTCTTCTAACTTGTTGAAAACTCGTCTGGTGCGACTCTCATCGTGAAGAATTGAATGATTTGATCATAATAATCATTTGCTATGCTGACTCTGAGGAGGATATGTGGAATCCAACAATACCATAAATTCAATATTTGTTTGACTAGAAACTACGAGAATTTACTGAGGCAGAAAATTAGAACCTTGAACTGAGGACGAACAAGTGGTTGGTGAGATACATACACGACGATCCTCATGAATAATTTTTCTCTGAATCTCCCATCATATTGTACGAGTGGTTGATGCGGTTCACCTACAATAAGACCGATTTCCAAGGAGGAGAGCCAATGTCATGGACCCCTGAACTGATCCAGGAGTTGTAGGAAAATGAAAACAAAGCATCACAGGCTGTTAAGGTCTGGATGGACAGTATCCTAGAAGGATATATCACTCAATTCATAGTCGACACTACCAAGTCCTACAACGAAGCAGAAGGGGAATTTTTCAATGGACCACGAGGTAGGTTCCTATTGTCTCTGCAATTATCAATTAAGATGCTTGTCTATGAAAAGGGCATACTGAAGATGCACCTCGAATAGTAGAACTCTAGTGTACGGAGGCCGTGGATACTGTGATAAAAGGGGTAAGATGAATGGAAAGATAAGGGGTAGATGGGTGCAAATTTTGACGAGACTGTGAGGGAAGCTGAGGAAGAAAGTGGTCTTACGAGGGGAGGAGTAATGTCAGACAGACTACTAACGATGATGTCAAGAAGGGTCATTTGGAAACTGTCAGATAGACTTCCGCTGCAGCCACAATATGTTCAGGAAAGGCACTAAGTTCAACACCAACCAAATCCCCCGCCACAACAATTGGCTCAGCCACAATACGAGCAGTAAGAACGATTCCAGGGAGGATTTTGAGGAAGAGGAGGAGGCTTTGGTAGAGGAGGTGGACGAGGTTGTGGGCCTGTCCAATATTCCAATTATGGGGTATTTGGACATTACCAGAGAGATTTCCCAAAATTGCAATGTTCATGTGTAACACCCCAGTTTTGACCTCGTTTGCATTAAATGTATATGATTTATATATTGTAATTAATCGTGGTGTGGAGCTAAAGGCAAGATCCCCACCATTGATTTGGTTGTGTTATGTTTCGGTGATTAAAATCATTGTCGATGGTATATCATGATATACGACACATCACATTTTTGGCATCATGTAAATATGCACTTTAATTAAAATGAACCCCAACTAGCTATGTCAATGCAACCATGATGAAAAGGGCATGATTTTCCTAAGGATAAGGGGGGGGATTGTTAAACCTTGAGCCAATGGGGAAAAGCCATGTGTCAACTACCACATTAAAAGCCCTGATGTTAGTTGGGCAGTTATTACTGGGAAGTGGTGGGTGGCAAGACTGTCATCCCTTTCCCACATGCCCACTCCACCAGCAGACTCTTCATCCTCACGTGGGTAGGGAAACCACTACCCATTACTCCATTTTTGCCTATCCTCATCGATAGGCTGGAATTGATCATCCTCATGCACAGGATTCTTCATCGTTTTTCCTCACGCAGAGAGCTGGGGAATGTCATTTGCTACCATCCACGATTCCCCTGTGAAGGAGCCATTCACAATTTCTGCTATGGGTGTATGTTTTTCTTACCGATTGGTGGTCTGAGTATATGTTCCCCTGTCCAGGCTGAGAGTTTGACTTTTCTTTTTCCAACTCTGGGCTGTGTATTCACTGTTGCTTCATTGTTGAGATCAGGGTTGTTGTTTTCCCCATGTTTTTCATTTGATGTGGCCTCATTTACATTTTTGAGCTGCTGTGGGTTATTATTGAGTCATTTTGGCCACGATAGGGCCAAGAATGACTCAGGGATCGATTTCCCCAGTTAAAGCTGTGAATGGCTTGGTTTTGCTGCGTGTATGTAGTGGTTGGTCTTCGGACTATGTTGGAGTGGGAATGAAGGTTGGAGTATGCTTGATAAACCTGGTGTGTTTGGGAGCCACATAGACAGAGATAGAGGGCTGGATTTCTTATCCACAACCCCTGAATAGCACTGGAAGGGAGGTCAGGGCCTAAGGGACTGTGTAGCAGATAAGGGACTAATTTCCTTGTGTTGGGTGTGTGTGGGTGTCCTAGAAGTCAGGCTAGTTTTGGTGTAGGTGTCCTTAGCTCTCCAATGAGCCCACCATCTTAACATTCAGCTTTTCCCAGTTCCTTGATGGCCTGATAAACCCAACCATGTTGGCTTGGCTGTCTTGTTGATGGCCTGATAAACCCAACTGTGTTGGCTTAGCTAATTTGTGTATCCTTGTCTATGTGTAAGCCTGATTGTTCCTTATTCCTTGGGGAATCATGCCCAACTCGGGGGTGGTAGTGTTGCTGAGAGATTGAGGATCACGCTGGCCTATGGTTGGGTGGAACATTGTAGCGACGTAGCTGGTTGCGGGACGAGTTCTTTATAAGATAAGTATTCTTGCCTATTTCACTTCTGCAATCATATTTGATGTTTAATTAATTATGATGAACATGTTGAATGCTGGAATGTATGGTTTTTGCTTCCACTGTATGTTAAACAATTATGCATCTCTGCATGTTTTTACTTCCAAGCATTTTACTTCAGCTTATATGTATGTATGTGTTCATGGGGCTAGTTTCCTGGTTGGCTAATGGCATGGTAGCGTCCTCTTCGCCGGTCGGAGGGTCGGGGACGTTACATTGTGTACATATTGCACTACAATTGATCACACTGTCGACAACTATCCACAATTAATGGCAATATGGGAGGAAGGAATGCTCCTCAGTTGCAGAATCAGAACCAGTTGCAGAATCAAAATCAACTACAAAAATAGAATCAGTTGTAGAACCAAGTTCAAAGTCAACTACAAAAACAGAATCAGTTGTAGAACCAAGCTCAAAATCAAATTCCAATTTAGAATGAGATTGTGAATCAACCTACCACCATTGAACCAGAATCCATCGATGAACCAGAATCCATCGGTGAACTAGAATCAAGGATCAACCGTTAATACGATCTCAGCAGAGCCCATAATAGAGGATTTCAATGTTTCTATTGTCACACGAGGTGGTGCAAAGAATGAAGAGGATGTCCCCCATATGAAGGTACGATTGGCTAGGAAGAAGAAGGCACCATTTGATATCACTACTGAAAGAGATACATTCTTTAAAGCGCAAGATGCGATCAGAAGGAATCTTGGTAAGTCACCTGTTTATGAAATGCCCTCTTCTTTTGATTCTTCATTGGAAGTAGGACCATCGCGACAACATGATACCTTGCAACATTTCTTTGAGAGTTTCTTGTCATTGGCAAGAGATCTTGATGCTCTTACTGAGATTGAGAACATGCTGCACCGACCGGGTAAGGAGCAGAAGGACTCCGCGGTGAACTCTTTGCATAAGAAAAAGACGGGTAAAGAGATGCGCATGAACATTCAAATTGGGGACTATGAAGTAGATTCAATAATTTTGGATCTAGGCTCAGATGTGAATATCCTGACAAAGCAGATGTGGCAGAAAATGGGGAGGCCGATGTTGGGTTGGTCCCCTGTGCAGCTGTGATTGGATAATCAAGCCAAAGTACAACCAATCAGATCTGTGTTGAACTTGGTCATAGAAGTTGAAGGCATGAATACCTATGCTGATTTTGATGTGATTGAAGTTGTGGATGGTAGAGGCTCCTATCCCGCATTACTAGGGATCAGATGGGCCAATGATAGTATGGCAGTAATTAACTTTAAGAAGTGGATGATTCCATTTGAGAATCATTACATCAGAGTCATTGCACCTATGGATCCAAATGAAGGGTGGAGATATATTGAACCAGTGAAAGATGAAGTTATCAGGGGATGTGATAATGCTTACAACATTTCAGAGGATTACATCCACCCAACTGCTGATGGAGAACTTGGTTGGCACAAAGCTAGCTCCGTGCCTTCTGATTCTGATGATGCGTTAGAAAAATGGAAAAATTGCATGCATGAGGTGTCATTCAGAAAGTGTGGTTTGATCACGTAGTCACCATTCCATGTCATGACTGAGACTGTCAATGTCACATGAACTAATTTGCAAAAACAATTTTATATTATTGAGGAACAATATGTTAAATTTTATGCTAAGTTGTAATTGATGACCCAGTGGGTTCAAGGATATTTAATGTAAATTCAGAATATTTTATTTATAAATAAATAAATGAGGAGATAATAGCTTAGGAGATCTAGTAAAAGAGTGTTTAATAGTCAAATTGGTGGAGGAGACTAAGTGGAGAGCAAACTGACATGTGGCAGCATCCTCAAACCACTTCCAATTGTTGCAGGTGGAAACCTTCCTATATTTGTGGTCATGCTTCCCCAAGAAAATGGAATCAGAGCAGGTGGCTCAATTAATGAAAACTGACCCAGAAGACCTAGGCATCTCTATAAAATTTCCCATTGAAGAGAGTCGAGGATGCTCATTCTAGAGAAGTGATCATTTAGGGTGAATGAATTTACTTCAGAGAAATTCAATGGAGGGGAAATTGGAAAGTTTTTGAGGGGATAACTGCTGATTGATCTTGTTGCAGCTTTTAAGCTGAAGATCATACGGCTAAGAGCAGATTGTTTTATTGAGGTATTGAACTAGTCAGGTGACAGAGGGTTCTACAATTGCATTCTCCACCCAGTTCTCAGCCAAGAAGACCAAGAACAGGCTTGGGGGTCCTGAGGAAGCGTTGTTTGAGCGCTCTCTGGGAGATTGGTAGGGAGGAACGACCTCCTAAAGCTGTTGTCAACTTGTCCTCAACAAGTTCTATGTTATTTTATTTTACTATCTTAGTTAAATAAATCTTAGTTTATCTGATATATGAATGTTAAAGTTCAGAGTTTGGTGAAATGTTAGATTTGGTATTCTTATTTGATTATTTATAGCAATGAAAATGGTTTAGGGAAGTAATGAAATAGAAAGAAATTAAATTTCTAGACTGTGTTTTTCCACACCTGGAAACCAGGTCGTACTCTAGCACAGTTAGAATGTTTTAAATAAATGAAATAATCCTTAAGAGAACAGAATTAGTAGATATGATTTTGTATCTGTAGGTAAACAGAGTAAATTTTATTTCAGTGTTTGAAATGCAATGAAATAACATTGTTATGTTTGTTTATATTTACTATTTTACTTAGTTTAACTAAATGAAAATGCAGGAAAAAGAAATAGTAAATTACACTAGCATTAGACTAATAGTATATAGATAGGAAATAAAAGTTTATAGGAGATAATAACTAATCTTCAAGAAAGTCTAGAAACAAGTTAAAAACTAAGCAGTTCTTATTTTAAAATATTAACTTAATCTTAAACTATTACTTAATAAAACCCGGTTAGGGTTTCGTTTATAAACCCTTTATTTATGTAAAATAAACAGAGTTCTAGAGTTGACTTTCTATTCTCTACATAGCTCTAAATAATTATAAATTACAGAGTAGTAGATAAAGATAAATGTATTATAAATAATAAACGAAATAATTAAGAATTATATATAATTATGCATTTTAAAATTTAAAAACCAGATAGGTTTATACTTGTAAAAACCTAAGGGTCGAAACCCTTTCGACTAATCTATTCAAATACAAGTTAATTCTGTCTAAAATACATCCAGTTACATTGCTAACTGAGATTTAAAAATAACAAGAAAACTATAAACTGTGCATTAGACTGACTACAGTCTTATCCTAAACTTTAAAATGTATTTATATACCTATTATCAGTAAATTAAATACTTCATTAACAGGATAATGAAACAACAGTCCACCTGTAATAGTGAAACTGAAGCAAACGAGAAACAAAGCCCCAAATAATAATTTATAAAAGAATACTTTTACACAAGGGTTTTTTTTTTTCCATTAAACCCTAACTAATATATTTTTGGACAGATAGTATAAAATTTATAAATTTTACATTATGACTATTCCACAGTCTTCATCTTAAAACTATTTCACTTATAAATGTTTATCATTAACAATAAATTACTTAACTGACAAATGAAGAAGAAAACCCTATTTACAATATTATCATTTAAAAGACCGATTAGAACAAACTAGAGTAATCGAAACAGGAGTCATTTAAAAACCATGAGTACAGGAAAACCCTTTTTATCTTAAAACCAAAGTATGATATTATCAAGCCGTAAGGCTGAAATATTTTTCACATAACCAAAGAAACTACATACATATCACGGCTTAAGAGCCAGAGCTACCCAACAACATGCAAGGGTTTTCAAAAATTAAAACTAGGTAATAACAAAAACTAAGCATTTAAACCATTGAAGGAACCAAAGCCATGCTTCCTTCCAACATTAAATTCCTTCCAACAACCCTTGCAAGTAGGGAGATTCCACGACGAGACCGGGGCTTACCCGTTTGCAAGCCATGAAGTTAACCAACGCTGGAGAGGTTTCCTTCAAGTCTGAAGTCGTGACTATAATCTGCAAGAACAAGACCAAATTTGATAGTTAGAAATTGTATTCATTGTATTAAAACCTTATCTAGGAATTATTGAAAGGAATGAGTGCAGGGTAAGCTTATTACCTGGAAATAAGAAGTTTGGAGCTTAAAAGGAGACAAAACCAGTTCGAGGAACTGCACCAAGAAGAAATGAAGCCCTCGTGCCAATCCCGTGACAAAAGAAATGAGGTTCTTATTCTATATTTCACCAACAATGGAGCAAGTCACGAGTAGAGACAAGGGTAATGCTATGTCCAGTTCTCAAAACTGTTGACAGAGTTAAGAAAAAACTCTCATGGTGTTCCAATAACATCCAGAAAGAAACCAAATTACAATATACGAATCGCTTAACACTTGCACGAATGATGCAGCACTATACTACACACAAATGAGCTATCAAACGATAGACCAGCAGGCCTCTCATGGCCGCAAAGAAACTCTCACAGCGCAGAGCGAAACCCTCGAAGAGAAATGAAAAGCATAGGGTTTCCAATTGCGTTTTAATCCAACCAATTCTTGGTGGAGACACATCCACGTGGCCATCGAATTTTTTAATCAGAAATGGGTCGATCCCTATAGTCAAACCTGCACTATCGGGTGAAAACACATATTATTGCCAATCATTTATACCATATAACTAATGATAAATTTTTTTGTAAATGTATCTTATCTTTTGTCTTGTTGGATAACATTGCAATCGACCATTTGGTAAAATCATATATATCGTGATCAATTTTGAACTTATGACTTTGACCTTTAGTCTTGTGTACCTCTAAATGCTCTTCATACAACCCTGTTTTCAATGTTTAAGCATTGTTGGGGAACTAGTTTTATGTAAGAACAAAACTAATGAAGTCATTTATCTATAGTTCAACTTTATGTAAGTAGATGTTAGGTAGTATTTCCACCCTAGTGTAATTCTTACAATTGCATAAATTCGACAGTGCTTTGGTTTGAAAGCTTCTTTGGAGTTAGTGTTCTTTTGGTTTCTATAAAGAACCAAACTCATAATAAAACAAACCAATAATTAGACTACACCTTGGTAATTACAAAGTAGTAAGACTACCTAAGGTAAAAGAAAAAAATTACTTAGTAATATTAGTAACGATATGGTAATGTAATATTACAATAACACATGTGACATGGTGAACTTGGAAATAAAAAAGTATAGCTCGATGTCTAGTAGTGCAAGAAGATAATTATAACTATATACAATAAATAGGCTGATAATCTTCACTACTAAAGCAGAGTTAAAAATGGGGCTATGTGTTCTATTGTATACTTTTTCCTTGAGGGTCTTAGAATTATATTCATGCTTATAAAGTAGTACATTGAGTATTAGACATAGCAATAGCAGTAAATTCATGCTTCAGTGAAAGTGTTTCCATGTTAAATTATGAGCCCTATGCTCCTCATCAGTAGAATTTGTAAGTAACTTGGCATATAACATCAGAAAGAAAACTTAAGTAGAGCTCATGCTGGTAAAAGACACTAGTATGTTAAGGATATTGGTCTTTACGACTAACTTAAAATATTGTCATAGATCCAAAAACAACAAAGAAGTTACTTTACCTCATCGTAGCCTTGCTTTCTATTAATCAATTTACGCTCTTGCATTTTTATTATGCTAAAGAAGTACTTCTTGACTTAACGCAAAAAATAAACTCCTACTTGTTCAAAAGTTTACCTGCTAAACCTATAAGAACCAGAAATCCAGCTGAGTTAACAATTGCTAAGTAAGCCCCAGTTTAGAACATAGCTTCTCACCTACTTGACAAAAGAAAATCATCAGTACAGCTAGAAGCAACTGAATGCAGGTCATTTTTATAACTTATCAAAATTAAAGTGGTGTTAGTTTTTATGTGTTTGAAGTTAATCACTACATATTGTTAATTGTTTCATTTTCCGCTAACCGCTAGCAGTTATTAAACTGCGACTTTAGACATTTTATATTACATTAAAAATTTTAAATTTTTATAAAATTTTGGCGTTATGACATGTGGTATCATAGCACAAGGTTCAAACACTAGGCCTTGATGAAGCTCAACTTGCTTATATGAAATAATGTATTTAAATCATTTTGCTAATGTTGTTTTCTTTTAATATTATCAACAGAGAAATTTGTTTCTGAGTTTAAACAATAGGTATGGAAAGACTGGAGGAATATGTGGAAGAGGAACCTCCCTATATTGAACAAGATAATTTACAAAAAGAACCTATATAGGAAGACATAACCATTAATTCCTCAGAACTTTTACAAACTGTAAAAGGAATTAAAATCTGAAATGGAATCTGTTAAAAAGGAGAATGAAAGGATTCTGAGAGCTCAAGAGGAGCTGAATTAGATCCTAATAGAAATATTTCATACTGAGGGAAGGGGTAAAATAGTTGATTCAGAAGATATAAGTTACCAACATAAGTATAAAAGGAATAAACAGACTAAAAGTGAAAGCAGCTCATCTTCCAAAGTATTTGGTGATCGACGTAATTCTCATTCTACTAGTGATAGTAGTGAGGATAACCACCACACTAGAAAGAGAAAATATAAACCTTATGAAGAAATTTCTGGAGAGTTTAAAAAGATAAAACTGCCAACATTTAATGGGGAAACTGAAAAGGGGGAGGAAGCAGAATCCTAGTTATCTGGGATGACGAAGTACTTCCAGATTTATAACTATTCTAACCAATCAAAGGGTAGAATGGCTATCTATAATTTTTCAGGGAAAGCTGATATATGGTGGCATGATTTAAAGAGAGTGAAAGGAATAAGAGAGAAAAAAATAAATTGGAGTACATTCAAGAAGTACTTTAAAAAGAAATTTTTATCTGAACAGTACTATGAAGAAAGGGCTAAAGAATTCTATGAGCTAAAACTAGGTACAATGACTATGAAAGATTTGAACAGTAAGTTTTTAAGTCTACTTAGGTATGTGCCATACCTTGTGGATGAAAAACTGAAGGTACATCGGTTCCTCAGCTATTTACCTTATCACATAAAGAATAGGATTGAGTATGACAATCCAAAAACTATGGAAGAAGCTATGAGGAAAGCCAGTTTCTGTTATGAACAAAATACGAAAAAGGAGAGTATGGCCAACTGGAAGGCCAAAAATATTAATAATTATGATCAAAACAAGAAAGCGTTTGTGCCCAATCGGAATTCTAAAAGTAATAAGGCCAGAAACTTTTCTAATAAGAATTTACAGGGGAATAAGAATAATTCATAGAACAATCAGAATAATCAAAAGAGTAAAGAGTCTGCTAATAATCATAGTAATTACACAAAGAACTTTGAACGAAAAAAACCCATAAAGTGTTGGGAGTGCAATGGTCCACATTATGCCTCAGTCTGTCCTAATCGAAAAAAGATTGTCAGTAACATCCATACAATACAGGAGGAGATTACTGTTGGAGATTTAGCGAGGACTATGCCCATGATTAATGCAGCTTTGGAAAATCGACAAGCAGACTATCAAACTTCCATGGTGGAAGTAGAAGGTAAGATAAAACAAACACCCATATCTATTTTAATTGATCCAGGAGCTAGTTTAAGTTATATTTCACCTATTTTGGTAGAAAAATGTAAACTGCTTGTTGAAAAGTTTGTAAGTTCTTGGTTGGTTAAGTTAGCTACTGGTGCAAAGAGGAAGGTAACTAGTTTTGTAAAGAATTGTGCAGTAGTTATGGATAAATTTGAAACTTCTGTAAAGCTTAATGTACTACCTCTGGGTTCTTACGACATACTAATCGGTATGGATTGGTTAGAGTAGAATAGGGTGATTTTGAATTGCTATGACAAAACCTTTACTTGTATAAATAAAGATGGAAAACCAATAAGCATAAAGGGAATCCCTAGAAAAACAACCGTAAGGCATATTTCTGCTCTGCAGCTTAAGAGAGCTGTTAGGAAAGGTTGTAAGGATTATGTAGTAATGGTAACCAATGAGGAAAATTTAAACAACATTGATACATTAAAATTGGAGGATATACTAGTTTTAAAGGAGTATGCAGATGTATTTTCAGAAGAAATTCTGGGACTGCCTCCGAAAAGGGAACTAGATTTTACCATTGAGATGGTACCTGGTGCAGTACCCAGCTCAAAGGCCCCTTATCGGATGAACATACTTGAACTTAACGAACTTCAGTCACAATTAGAAGAACTTATTGACAAGAAATATATTCAACCTAGTGTGTCTCCCTGGGGGGCACCTGTCATTTTTGTTAAGAAGAAGGATGGGACTCTATGACTTTGCATAGATTATCGTCAGTTAAATAAGATGACTATTAAAAATAGATACCCATTACCTCGCATAGATGATCTGTTTGATCAACTACGTGGAGCCACGGTGTTTTCAAAAATTGATTTAAGGTCTGGATATCACCAAGTTAGAATTAAAGATGAAGACATCTTTAAAACAACTTTTAGGACTCGATATGGCCATTGCGAGTTTGTCGTCATGCCATTCGGACTTACTAACGCTCTAGCTGTTTTTATGTGTCTAATGAAAATGTAATGCATAAATATCTGGATAAGTTTGTGGTCGTGTTTATTGACGACATATTAATCTATTCGAAATCTGAAGAAGAACATAAGGAATATTTAAAAATTTTCTTGCAAGAGTTACGAGATCATCAAATCTTTGCAAAGTTTAGTAAATGCGACTTATTTAAGGATAAAATCCAGTACTTAGGTCATGTGGTGACTAAGGAAGGAATTTCGGTGGATCCCGAAAAGATAAAGGCAATTGAAGATTGGCCAGTTCCTAAAGACGTAACTGATGTTCGATCCTTCATGGAAATTACCGGTTATTACTGGAGGTTCATTGAAGGGTTTTCGAGAATCACAATAACCTCCTTGCAGAAAAAGGGAAAGAAATTTGATTGGAATCAGAAGTGCGATGATAGTTTTAAAAAGTTAAAAACCTTATTAACCAACGCACCTATTTTAAGAATAGCTGATCCAAATAAATATTTTATAGTGTGTACTGACACCTGCAATGATGGTTTAGGTGGAGTATTAATTCAAGAAGGACATGTTATCGCTTATGAGTCTAGGAAATTAAAAATTCATGAAAAGAATTATGCAACTTATGACTTGGAATTAGCTGCTGTCATACATGCTTTAAAAATGTGGCGTCATCATTTGATTGGAAGAAAATTTATTCTAATGACAGATAATAAAGGACTAAAATATCTGTTAGATCAACCGAACCTGAATGCTAGACAAGCTAGGTGGCTAGCTTTTCTAAGTGAGTATGATTTCAAAATTCAGCACATTAAAGGGAAAGAAAATAAAGTTGCTAATGCATTAAGTAGAAATGCAAAGCTGAACTTTACAGTAGTTATCAGCACTTATACAACAGATCTGGAAGAACAACTTAAAGCATGGTTGGAACAAGATGAAAATTACCAAAAATTACAAGCAAAAGCAAAAGAAAATCCAATAGAAAGTCTAAGTACAGGGTACAGCTTGAATGAAAAAGGATTTTTATAGTATAAAGACAGAATGTATGTACCTAATGTACCTAAAGTTAAGTTATTAATTTTAGACAAAATCCATAAAAATCCTTACTTAGGCCATTCGGGTCATCAGAAGACTATAACTATGTTAAGAAAAGAATATTTTTGGCCATACATGAAGACTAAACTGGCAGAATATATCGCTAGATGTTTTGAATGTCAGCAAGTAAAAACTGAACATCAACATCCAGCTGGATTACTTCAGCCATTGCCCATTCCTAGCTGAAAATGGGAGATAATTAGTATTGATTTTGTTATTGGACTGCCTAAAAATCAGAATTTAAATGATTATATAATGGTAGTGGTCGAAAAATTGAGTAAAGCATCCCATTTTATATCTGTAAAAACTACTTATAAAGTTGCAAACATAGCTGACATATTTTTAAAGCAAATTTTCTGACTGCATGGAATACCAAAAGTTATAATCTCAGATCGAGACCCTAAATTTATAGGTAACTTTTGGAGATCTTTGTTTAAAGGATTAAATACTACACTAAATTTTAGTACTTCGTTCCATCCTCAAACTGATGGACAGACTAAAAGAGTAAATCAAGTACTGGAATATTTACTAAGAATGTATGTAAAGGATCAGCCAGGTAAATGGGAAGATTATTTACATCTGGTAGAATTTGCTTACAATAATAATTATCAAGCTTCAACCAGATTTAGTCCTTTCGAAATCTTGTATGGAAGGAAGTGTAACACTCCGATCTCTTGGAGCAATCTGGTGGATAGATTAGTATTAGGTCCTGAATTATTGAAAGAAATGGAAGAAATTGTAAAGAAGGTATAAGGTAATCTGAAAATTGCGCAAGATCGACAGAAAAGTCAAGCAAACCTTAAAAGAACTCCAAAAGAGTTTCAGGTAGGTGAACATGTGTTCATCAAGGTGAGACCCAAAAAGAGCTCTCCGAGGTTGGGTAGTTGTGCCAAAATAGCACCTCGTTATTGTGGTCCTTTTGAAATACTGTCCAGGATTGGACAGGTAGCCTATCAGTTAGCCTTACCAACGAATGTAAGAGTTCACAATGTTTTTCACATTTTTGTATTAAATAAATATGTTCATGATGCTACTCATGTTGTTAACTGGAATGATGTATAGGTGGAACCCAAAGGATATTTTCTGGTGGAACCGGACTGTATCCTCGAGCGGAGGGAGATCACACTCCAGAACCGCACCATTGGTAAAGTGAAGGTGCAATGGAAGCACCTTAGTCCAGAGGAAGCCAAATGGGAATTGGAAAGTCATATGTGGTATGCATATCCAATTCTATTCCAGGGGAATTTTGAGGATGAGGAATAAATAACATCGAGGACGATGTTATAATTTAAGGGGGTGTGTATGTCACATGCCCCACTTTTGCAAAAATAATTTTATATTATTGAGGAACAATATGTTAAATTTTATGCTAAGTTGTAATTGATGACCCAGTGGGGTCAAGGATATTTAATGTAAATTTATAATATTTTATTTATAAATAAATAAATGAGGAGACAACATCTTAGGAGAGCTGTTAAAAGAGTGTTTACTAGTCAAATTGGTGGAGGAGATTGGGTGGAGAGCAAACTGACATGTGGTAGCATCCTCAAACCACTTCCAACTGTTGCAGGTGGAAACCTCCCTATATTTGTGGTCATGATTACCCAAGAAAGTGGAATCAGAGCAGGTGGCTCAATTAATGAAAACTGACCCAGAAGACCTAGGCATTTCTTTAAAATTTCCCATTGAAGAGAGCTGAGGCTGCTCATTCTAGAGAAGTGATCGTTCAGGGTGAATAAATTTACTTCAGAGAAATTTAATGGAGGGGAAATTGGAAAGTGTTTGAGGGGATAAATGCTGATTGATCTTGTTGCAGCTTTTAACCTGAAGATCATACTGTTGAGAGAAGATTGTTTTATTGAGGTATTGAACTAGTTAGGTGACAGAGGGTTCTACAGTTGCATTCTCCACGTAGTTCTCAGCCAAGAAGACCAGGAATAGGCTTGGGGGTCCTAAGGAAGCGTTGTTTGAGTGCTCTCCAGAATATTGGTAGGGAGGAGCGGCCTCCTAAAGCTGTTGTCATCTTGTCCTCAACAGGTTCTATGTTATTTTATTTTATTATCTTAGTTAAATAAATCTTAGTTTATTTGATATATTAATGTTAAAGTTCAGAGTTTGGTGAAATGTTAGATTTGGTATTCTTATTTGATTATTTAAAGCAATGAAAATGGTTTAGGGAAGTAATGAAATAGAAAGAAATTAAATTTCTAGACAATGCTTTTCCACACCTAGAAACCAGGTCGTACTCTAGCATAGTTAGAATGTTTTAAATAAATGAAATAATCCTTAAGAGAATGGAATTAGTAGATATGATTTTGTATATGTAGGTAAACAGAGTAAATTTTATTTTAGTGTTTGAAATGCAATGAAATAGCAGTGTTACGTTTGTTTATATTTACTGTTTTACTTAGTTTAACTAAATGAAAATGCAGGAAAAAGAAATAGTATATTACACTAGCATTACAGTAATAGTACACAGATAGGAAATAAAAGTTTATAGGAGATAATAACTAATCTTCAAGAAAGTCTAGAAACAAGTTAAAAACTAAACAATTCTTCTTTTAAAATATTAACTTAATCTTAAACTATTACTTAATAAAAACTAGGTTAGGGTTTTGTTTATAAACCCTTTATTTATGTAAAATAAACAGAGTTCTAGAGTTGACATTCTATTCTCTACAGAGCTCTAAATAATTATAAATTACAGAGTAGTAGATAAAGATAAATGTATTATAAATAATAAATGGAATAATTAAGAATTATATATAATTATGCAGTTTAAAATTTAAAAACCAGACAGGTTTATACCTGTAAAAACCTAAGGGTCGAAATGCTTTCGACTAATCTATTCAAACACAAGTTAATTCTGTCTAAAATACATCCAGTTACATTGCTAACTGAGATTTAAAAATAGCAAGAAAACTATAAACTGTGCATTAGACTGACTACAGTCTTATCCCTAAACTTTAAAATGTATTTATATACCTATTATTAGTAAATTAAATACTTCATTAATAGGATAATGAAACAACAGTCCACCTATAATAGAGAAACTGAAGCAAACGAGAAACATAGCCCCAAATAATAATTTATAAAAGAATACTTTTACATAAGGGTTTTTTTTTCCATTAAACCCTAACTAATATATTTCTGGATTGATAGTATAAAATTTATAAATTTTACATTATGATTGTTCCACAGTCTTCATCTTAAAACTATTTCACTTATAAATGTTTATCATTAACAATAAATTACTTAACTAACAGATGAGGAAGAAAACCCTATTTACAATATCATCATTTAAAAGATCGATTAGAACAAACTAGAGTAATCGAAAAAGGAGTCATTTAAAAACCATTAGTACAGGAAAAACCCTTTTTATCTTAAAACCAGAGTATGATATTATCAAGCCGTAAGGCTGAAATCTCTTTTACATAACCAAAGAAACTACATACATATCACGGCTTAAGAGCCGGAGCTACCCAACAAGACACAAGGGTTTTCAAAAACAAAAACTAGGTAATAACAAAAACTAAGCATTTAAACCATTGAAGGAACCAAAACCATGCTTCCTTCCAACAGTACACTCCTTCCAACAATCCTTGCAAGTAGGGAGATGCCACGACGAGACCGGGGCTTACTTGTTTGCAAGCCATGGAGTTAACCAACACTGGAGAGGTTTCCTTCAAGTCTGAAGTCGTAATTGTAATCTGTAAGAACAAGACCGAATTCGATAGTTAGAAATTGTATTCATTGTATTAAAACCTTATCTAGGAAGTATTGAAAGGAATGAGTGCAGGGTAAGCTTATTACCTGCAAATAAGAAGTTTGGAGCCAAAAAGGAGACTGAACCAGTTTGAGGAATTGCACCAGGAAGAAATGAAACCCTCATGCCAATCCTGTGACAGAAGCAGCAAGGTTCTTATTCTAGATTTCACCGATGATGGAGCAAGTCACGAGCAGAGACAAGGGTAACATTATGTCCAGCTCTCAAAACTACTGACAGAGTTAAGAAAACACTCTCATGGTGTTCCAATAACATCCAAAAAGAAACCAAATTACAATCTACGAATCCCTTAACACTTGCACGAATGATGCATCACTATACTACACAAAAATGAGCTGTCAAATGATAAACCAACAGGCCTCTCATGGCCGTGAAGAAACTCTCACAGCACAGAGCAAAACCCTCGAAGGGAAATGAAAAGCATAGGGTTTCCAATTGCGTTTTAATCCAACCAATGCTTGGTGGAGACACATCCACGTGGCCATCGAAATTTTTAATCAGAAGTGGGTCGATCCCTATAGTTAAACCTGCAGTGTCGGGTGAAAACACATATTATTGCCAATCATTTATACCATATAACTAATGATAATATTTGTTTTAAATGTATATTATCTTTTGTCTTGTTGGATAACATTACAATTGACCCTTTGGTAAAATCATATATATCGTGATCAATTTTGAACTTATGACTTTGACCTTTAGTCTTGTGTACCTCTAAATGCTCTTCATACAACCTTGTTTTCGATGTTTAAGCATTGTTTGGGAACTAATTTTATGTAAGAACAAAACTAATGAAGTCATTTATCTATAGTTCAACTTAATGTAAGTAGATGTTAGGTAGTATTTCCACCCTAGTATAATTCTTACAGTTGCATAAAGTCGACAGTGCTTTGGTTTGAAAACTTCTTTGGAGTTAGTGTTCTTTTGGTTTCTATAAAGAACCAAAATCATAATAAAACAAACCAATAATTAGACTACACATTGGTAATTACAAAGTAGTAAGACTACCTAAGGTAAAAGAAAAAAATTACATAGTAATATTAGTAACAATATGGTAATGTAATATTACAATAACACATGTGACATGGTGAACTTGGAAATAAAAAATTATAGCTCGATGTCTAGTAGTGCAAGAAGATAATTATAACTTTATACAATAAACATGCTGATAATATTCACTACTATGTTGATGTAATTGTAACTTCAGAATGTATTCATCCGTATATCTTATGTATTGTACCCCGATGTTTATTTCAGGATGTGTCTGTAATGTATTTGAGTCATGTCATACCCCGATGTTTATTCCGGGAAGTTTCTATAATATAAAAGTCATGTCAAGTCATTATGGGTAACCCTCCTATTGGTCAAGGGTTAAATTCCCCACAGTTGTGGGGCCCTAAGGTTATTAGACTATCCTGGATATGTCGACCCTAGGTGAGTGTTGGGCAATAGGGCAGACCCGAGTTTAATCCTTTAATGTCGCACCAACAAAAGACCCACAGAGTTGGCCCTTTCGGCAACAACCTGCGCGCAGGTTGCAGTCTCACCTGTAACAGCTATGGGGATGCCGCAGAATCAGGTTTCTGCAAGCAGAGAGGGGGAATTACTGTACCTTAGCCTTTTAACAACCTTATTAATCAATAATTACAAAGCTTTACCATTCATTCACATACAACTTCGCAGATTAAATAAACAGTCGCGACTTGCTCAACCCACTACAGGGAATTCACAGCGAAGCTAAATATTAGCAGCGATCTAATTTATCAGATGTGAACAGTTATTAATGCATGAAAGAAACAGAAACAGAAATAGCACAAGAAACCACAACACCGCATATAACGTGGTTCACCCCCAGTGTAGGGGCTACGTCCACAAACTGTGTTCTATTCAACTTGCTACAAAAACCACAGTTTGATCTGCGCACTCAGCTGCAGATCCTTTCAGTCCTTAACAAGCCGCGCACACAGCAGCAGGCCCCTGCGCACACAGCTGCAGGTCTTTCCTCAATCTTCTTTACAAAAACCCTCTGCGCACACAGCTGCAGAGGTCGTCCACGCACACAGCTGGGACTTAACCTTTCCTTACAAAATCAACCTTAACTTCACCTTAATCTTTCTTTCATCATAAAACCTAACCTATCTTCTTTACACAAGCGCTTATTTATACTGCGCATTTTTACAAAACTATGGTCTTAAACCATGGGCACCCAAAACCCTAAACCCTGGATTTCAACCAAGGGTTTATTACAAAAAAGGAGTTTTAACTTCCCCCAACACCCCTAAGACTATTTTGACCCATAACTCCGCTTACCAACAGCCGCGAAGTTACCAAAACTAATAATCCTTAGGGTACGCGCCCCAACAGGCCCCTAAGACTCACTAGTGGCCCGTCCCGGGACACTCTGTGAGAACTCTGGTGGGAGAATCTTCTGCGCGAGCATCTGGAAGCGACTGGTGAGATTGTGTAGTATATCATCAGCGGCTTTCTCCTTTTCCACCAATTCCTGTAATACTGAAGATGATTCTGTGTCAGCCCTTTCCTGCGCAAAAGTGTCATAGGTCTTCAAAAGTTTGAGCTGGCTTTCCGCAGTATTTCTCAATTCTAATGCTTCATCAACCAGGGGCTGCAATGCATTCTCCAGCAGCGTTACCTTCGTCCTGCAGGACTCGATTACCTGCTGAAGTTCCTTGCTGCGCTTCACTTTAGCCATCTTCTGCATAGGTGGCAGCGTCTTGATTTCTATTCTGACTGCATCTAATTCATCCTAGTGCGACTTGATGGTTTCCTGGATCTTACCTACATCTGGATGGTCCTATAGGTTCGCCCATGCTTCTATGCTGTCTTCCATTAGTTTTGCGACGCTGGCCACATTATCTGATATTTTTGCTGCTGAAGCCTTGATGTCCTGCTGGCACTGTTCTCGGACCTCTGGTGGAGTCTCAGGAGGAATGCACAGTTGAAGTTATGCAATCTGGTGCTGATGATCTATCTTCATCCTTTCAACCTCGCTGCGGGACTGCTGGGCATAGTCTCTCAGCTTAGCAATTCTCTGCTCTGGTTCCTCGGCTCCCTGTATGTCAAAGTTAGAAAGACTCCGACATGCCTCGTCCAGTGCTCGCATCAACGTAGTTGTTGTATGTTCAGCCTCTTTCTTCTGTTGTGCGATTTCTTCTAGGCATGCTGCAAAGGTTTTGTTTTGTTTGATGGTGTCTTCCAATTGGATTTGGGACAATTGGGTTCGGGCATGGATCTCCTTTGTAATCGCGAGCTGGCAGAGGTGCAACTATGATATAGACATCTTTGTATAATCAAGCCCCGCGGTTGTATCCGGCTGTATGGGTGCTGTAGTGCTACTTGTCGCAGTACTGTGCACGGATTTTGCTGCTAGCTCTTTTAGCTCCGATACCCTGTTCGCGATACCTGAGAGCCCGGCAAGATGCAGTTCCGAAAACTCTGACCATTTTTTAGTAAGCGCTGTCGTAGATTGTTCTAGATCGTGCTCCAGCGCATCCAGCGTAATAGTGGCTTCTTCCTCAATATCTTTGTCCTTCGACGCTTTTGCCTTTTTTTGGGACTACGGCTTGGTTACCTCGGCTCCTTCTGGTGACTTGCACTTCGTTTGTGGGTTAGGATCTGATATGGTCTTGACCGACTCCTCATCCTGCCCATCCTGTTCATCTTGTCCACCGTCTCCATCCTGGCCATCGTCATCCATCTGTGAATCACTTAGGTCTTCGCTATCTTCCAATGGGCTTTGCTGCGGCGCCTGACTAGTACCTGAGCCAATATTGGTAGCTGGGGGAACTGGAATAGAGGGTTTTTTTCCTAAATCTTTCAGCCATTCGGCCGGCCAGTGCTGAACTATCCACCTGACATCTGGTTTGGTGACTACATATGGTAATTTGAAGCATTGCCGTTGTGGATCTGCATGAGCTTGAATGAAAACATGATGCATATCGGCACTAAAGTGTGCAACACCCTTGTATTGAGAGAACACTTCGTTGGTAAGTCGAGGTGTTCGCATAATCTCATAGTGAATACTCATCGCATAGAAGACGAACACAGTGTTCGTCATCTGCTGAGCTTCCTTATCTGAGGATATCCATAGGGAGGCATACCTCGCTGCCCCTGGTGTGCCGGGGTTTAATTCTACAAACTGGGCTTCAGTGGGTTCTTTCCACCCAACTAATGCAATAAGGATTAAAAGCTAGGAATAATGAAAAGGTCTACCTTTTTCTTGCGCATCCTCCAGAAACTCCTTCGCAAGATATTCGGCCCAATTATAAGTATACCCCTCAGCGCAGTTCATGGCAATCCGGATAACCGGAGCAGGTACTTCAGTTGGCCTGCATTTCCCTATGAGTTTACAGGCTAAGAGTTCAGCTGCAAATTGAATGGGCTGCTCCTGAATCGTGGAAGTGTGATACCCCCGTTTCCCTTTTGTCAGGCCAAACTGCTCTTTCATGGTTTGTGCGAGCTTTGTATCATCATGTTTGGACGGAAATTCAGTTCCCGGATCAGGTCCTGCCATGGGTAAACCTGTGATCCTATGGATGAGGGCAGCGTCAATAGGAATTTGCTGGTCCCCTATCCATAAATAGCCATCATGCACCAGCACTAGTAACTATTTGGCCGCTACAGTCACATGTATGCCGCGACTGAAATGGGGAATGTCAAGTATCTTGAGTAGGCCAGCTCTGTTCAGGCCCGCAGCCCATGGTTGTACTTCCAGTAGTGTGACCCTATGATCCGGATACTTGACGCGGTGCAAGTATTCTGCTGGTTCTAACTGTGGGAACTTGCCATGGTCATTGGTGTCATGATTGCTGTACTTAAGCCGATCAATCTTCCTTGTCATACTTCCTATCAACTGCACTCCCTGTGGCAGCGAGGGTGTGGCTAATGTAAATTGCTTTGTCCGATGGGGTAATGCGGTACCTGGGCGAACAGGTGGTAGATATGGTGGCCGTGGTGGTGGAATATTCGCCCTTCCCCCGGTCGGGGCCTGTGCGGAACCAGAGGGCTCCATAGGATGAGCTGCTGGTGTTTGCCCTGTTTGCCGCTGGTTGCGCTTGGTGCGAACTTCAGTTCTAGACTTTTTCCTGGCAGACCGTGTCTGCATCGGCTGTGGTGGTGCTGAGGAAGTGTCTTCACAGTGAGCTAGGGCAGGCGGCCGATTAGAGCAGGTGATCAAACCCTCTTGCTTGAATTCTTGGACCAAAGCGTCAATCTCGCGTTCAGTGGACATGGGTTCACTCAGAAATCTTGAAGAAATACAGGATGCAATGTTTCCTAATTGAGGCATCTTCTTATACATGCCATCAATCAAATCGGGAAGGACAGTGCATTGAAGGCACCAAGTCTGACGAAAATCTTGTCCATGTGGAGCGCGATTGCCGGTACTGGTATTAGTACAGTCATTTAAAGCAATTAAAACTCTGCCGCCGCCAAATTGGCTGCTTCCCAACGGTCGGATTTTGAGCCTTGCTATGTTTTTGGGCCTTGGCAGAATCATGGTTGAAGCTTCAGGACAATAAGCAACCTTGGCACAATAGTGCCCTTCGACCTGACCTGGTAATATCTGCGACATGACTATTAGGTTTGAGGGACTGGCGTTTGGGGTCTGCCCCTTGGTGTAGTATTCAATTCCTGGGTGATCATCATTTGCCTTGTCGTGGTTTGATCGAAAAGCTATATCTAAAACAGGACGACTTTTGTTAATAGAAAATGCGATCAAAAAGCTATCAACAAGATCGCCCCCTCTTACAGTACCGTGGCGGAGCTTGACCTCTATATGTCCATTTTTCGCTATAGGGTCCAAGATATGCACGAACTTATGCACCCACTCCTTGCGAGGTGTGTTTGCCCTTGCTGTATAGTTCTGCCTCAAATGTCCCTGAAGGCTATTCAGCCCCTTACTTCGCACCTCTTGGGCTTGGCTTATGAATCTGCGGCGCAGGAATTTCTGGTAGGTTCCCTGACTGGGGTGAGACTTTGTAGGATCGGTCCTCCATGCTGCTATAGCTTCTAGTGCTATTTCCAGACTCTGGGTGTTTTGTGACTAAGGTACTCATTCTGACATAGGTGCAATGAATTCTCCAGGGTCTGTCATCCCAACATATGCAGGCAACTCTCTAGGCTGTGCACTAAGGCATCTAAGAGACTGATTGGTCTGCGCGCATCTATGGCCATGTAGCTCGTACAGTTGATTCTGCCAATTCTCCAGACCATCGTCTGAATCAGACATGCAGGAGCTATCACATTGCCAATCCATTACACCATCATCATCAGGCTCGACATAATCTATGTCCTTGGCTGTAATGTTGTAGATGTGGTCTAGAGTATCTTGCTCCCCTTCATCTCTGAGTGGTTCTGTATATCTTTTGCCTTGGGATGGGTCGAGAGGTATAATAACGCGCAGACCATTTCCTTCGAAGGTCATCTGTCTCCTCTTAAGGTTGATGATTGCAGCGTTGGCCATGGCCCACTCAATTCCCAACAGAGCTGGATAAGGGTTGCTGTCATCAATGATCTCAATAACTTCAAAATCTGCTAGAGTACTGACTCCATCAATGTCTATTGGGACACTAAGAAGTCTCCCTAGAGGTACAATCCTTTGCTGGTTAGCTAGTCGCAGTTGTACAGGTGACCAAACTAGGGAAGGTTTTCCCATTTGCCCCCAGGTCTGCTTGGGTAGGACATTAACGTCTGATCCAAGATCCAGAATGACATCAGTCATATCATATTCCCCTATGTGAACGTTCAATATCATTTCCCTTCCCGTTCTTCGGACACGGCTAACAGTTTTCTCCTGATCAATTCCTCTCTGAGGGTCTGTGACAGCAAGAACTTTTTGTAGCTCTTTTAAAGCATTCTGATTCCGCAAGAGTTTCATACAGCTCTGCAAGAAAGAAGATAGTGTACTTACTTTATCCGTCGAGGCCTCTTGTGGCTGCGAAGCCTGCTGAGATTGCCGCGCAAGTACGTCTATGGCGCAAGGGTCAACAATATCACACTGGGCCTCTTGGACTGGGGCTTGGTCCTTCGCAGGGTCAAGGACTGAGGTTTTCATGGAGGCCTTACGTGCGCACACTGTGACAGGTTGCTTTGGCGTGTTTTGAATATGCGTCGTAGCTCCACTCCGGGTGACCACATTGAGGGCTGCGGCAGGTCTTTGCTCAACGAAAATCAGCTGAATATTTGGTGTAGGGCCACGGTTGTTCTCCTGAATCTTTGCGAGGAGCTGGGGGCACTGTTCGATCATGTGGTCCACCGCGCGGAAATACCGACAGGTTGTAGTGGGATTCCGACAGTCGCGAGCCAAGTGGCCAGCTTGGTTACAATTTTAACACACAACCTGGCCTCTACCTCTTCCGGTCATCCCACCACGGCCGCGGCCACCAAAATCACCTCTTCCAGAGGCGCCGCCGTGGTAACCATAACCATGATTACTCTGGGCTTCATTGTGTACTCGGTACGCGTCAGAGGTACGCTCTCGCATAAGGTCGTAGCTGCGACACTCTTCTTCGTTATGCCCTATAGACTTGCAGAACTGACAGTAGGGGTTTTTGGGAACTTGAACATATCTCTGAAGAAGATGGCAGTGCTCAGGGCGATGCTGGCCAGAGGTTCAGCAAATTTCACAATATAGAACACCGGGAGTGAATTGGTTGGGCGCGCCCGTATTTAGGTAGGTTCTAGCCACGGGGCACTGGTCCCTATCGTGACCCTCAGACTGACATTGCGTACACCAGACCTCCTCTTGACTGATTTTAGCTTTCTTCATATTGCGAAGCTCCAGAGCCATCGCTGCCAACTGCGCTTGGATTTGGGCAATACCAGAATCATCTCCAACGAGGGCGGTATCTAGCTTCATTGCAATTTCCAGAGCCTCTTGTTGGTCAACAACCTTCTGTTGCATGAGCGGAGTTCTGATATGCGGTAATAATGCGGCAATAAACCATTCCTTGTGCTGCGCAGGACTAATGGTAAAGCTGACTTGGTCCAGTAGAACTTTGAATCTCTGATCAAAGTCCCACACTGATTCACCCCGTCGCTGTTG
>LPNX010796441.1:154599-166575 GCA_001517045.1 Pseudotsuga menziesii | reverse complement strand
ACCAATAGTATTTTAATCTTCAAGCTTAAGGAATTCAAAAACTTACCACGGGGACCTCTGAAAAACTGCCGTTCAGCTTCGCTGAAGGAGGTGCTCGTGTTAATGGAAAACTCTGTCACAAAGGCTTCTAATGTTCACGTCGTCCAGAAGTCAACAGCGCGGGATACCTCGTTGTTCACGTGTTGCACAAGATTGACCCTTGCGGGGGTCCACACAGGAATCCGTCGAACTTGAAAGTTCATCCTTCTCTCTGTTAACCTAGACAACCACTGGTGCAACTCTATGTGGATACTACCAAAAAAAATTTCATAAGCATCACAAAAAACATACCTTTGTAAAAATTCACTTGCACTACACCGTGGATTGGCGTTCTCTTGCTGCGCAAACTTCAAACAGATCTCAGCAAACCAATCACTGATTTCCTTCACAGAGGGCCTCCAGAACATAGCCCTTGAGGTACAATGTAAAACCCCTCTTGAGCAGGTACTGAGTTCAACCGGAAACGGAACCAATTTGTTGGGCAATAGGGTAGACCCGGGTTTAATCCTTTAATGTCGCACCAACAAAAGACCCACAGAGTTGGCCCTTTCGGCAACAACCTGTGCGCAGGTTGCAGTCTCACCAGAAACAGCTATGGGGATGCCGCAGAATCAGGTTTCTGCAAGCAGAGAGGGGGAATTACTGTACCTTAGCCTGTTAACAACCTTATTAATCAATAATTACAAAGCTTTACCATTCATTCACATACAACTTCGCAGATTAAATAAACAGTCGTGACTTGCTCAACCCACTACAGGGAATTCACAGCGAAGCTAAATATTAGCAGCGATCTAATTTATCATATGTCAACAGTTATTAATGCATGAAAGAAACAGAAACAGAAACAACACAATAAACCACAACACCACATATAACGTGGTTCACCCCCAGTGTAGGGGCTACGTCCACAAACTGTGTTCTATTCAACTTGCTACAAAAACCACAGTTTGATCTGCGCACTCAGCTGCGGATCCTTTCAGTCCTTAACAAGCCGCGCACACAGTAGCAGGCCCCTGCGCACATAGCTGCAGGTCTTTCCTCAATCTTCTTTACAAAAACCCTCTGCGCACACAGCTGCAGAGGTCGTCCACGCACACAGCTGGGACTTAACCTTTCCTTACAAAATCAACCTTAACTTCGCCTTAATCTTTGTTTCATCATAAAACCTAACCTATCTTCTTTACACAAGCGCTTATTTATACTGCGCATTTTTACAAAACCATGGTCTTAAACCATGGGCACCCAAAACCCTAAACCCTAGATTTCAACCAAGGGTTTATTACAAAAAAGGAGTTTTAACTTCGCCCAACACCCCTAAGACTATTTTGACCGATAACTCCGCTTACCAATAGCCGCGAAGTTACCAAAACTAATAATCCTTAGGGTACGCGCCCCAACAGTGAGTCATTGTAAGTCGGGGCAATAGTCCCCACCATTATGTTAAGGATAAACCTCCTTGTTGGTCGGAGGAGGCAAAGTCCCCACAAGTTGTGGGGCACTAGGGTTATTAGACACTCCTAGAGATGTCGGCTCTAGTAAGTAATTGTTAAGTGAGGCCGACATGTTGGAGTGGGTTTCAAGTGAACGAAAGAATATAAATAGAGAGTGAGCCTCTCTATTTATCACACACACACTCACTCATTGGGGCACATGAGTGAGAGGAGAAGTTGCTAGGACAAGAGAGAGACTACTGTTGTCGGGAGATCATCTTTATGTTTTCGGGTTTTTCTTTTGGTGCTGATTCTATCTCTGAGGAATTTGCGGGGTTTTCTCCTTTATGGTTTCCCCAAGGAAAATTCTTTGTGTCTCTTGTCTCTTGTGTTTATTGTTGTGCATGTTATTCTCTGAGTTAAAGAACCTAAGATCATAATGCTAGCTTGAATGATACAAATCTAACATGGTATCAGAGCTAACTTGAGAAGAAGACATTGTGCAGCTGTGGAAGCTAGGGATTATTAATTTTTGGGTCTCTCTCCACAATCCATTAGCAAAAGTATGCTAGGCTGACTCTCCATTGAAGGGCACATCTTTATGTCGAAGCGGAATTCGATTCTGAGCATTTTCAGTTGTTGGTGCGGAAATTAGGGCTTCTTACAGATGAGGAATTTTTGAGTGAGCCCAGCATAGGATTTATCTACTCATGAAAATATCAGTTTAGAAACCTGGATCAAGTTTTTTGGTTGGGTGAAACTCTGGGAAAGTCAAACCCTAGTTTGACCTTGAGCTAGAAAAACCCTAAATACTAAAACTGCTAAGTTTTGGTAGATTCGCTATATCCCAATATTGGCGAAGGATCAGGAGTTGAAAATTGCATAGGCCAAAGATACAATATTGGTTTACACTATGTCCACAATTTAGCCTTAGATTTAGTATATTCTGGGAGCTATGATCCCTCCAAGTTAGGGTTCCATCCTCTTCCAGAATTCATCCCTAAACAGGACACCTCGGGAGATTTGCTATATCTTGGGATACACAGATCCAAATGAGATTTCTAAAGATTTTCTAGAAAGGGGACAGATTGTACTTTTTGTGATCCAAATTTTAGACTCTGCAGATGAACCAGTGACACGTGGAAGTCCATACTACTTCACTATTCTAAACATTCCTGTAACAGGTCACCCTGGGAAAATGATCATAAGTCCCAATTGCTGAAACCCATTCTGATGAAACCTGTGGTGTTGGATCAGGGACATGCGAGGCTACCGTAGTGCGAAGTTTCATACTCATAGGAGTAGTAATTTTGAAGATACTATATAAACAGTAACATGCATTTCTGTAGAAGAAATTGGAAAACTAGGGCTTCCTGTTCCAGGAGCTTCCCTCCATTGTTTTCAGAAAAGAAGTACATTGGAAAACTCAAATTGAAGAGATATATATTTCTATCCAATCATATCGAAAAGATTCCATGTTTTGAAAATTAGGGTTTGTCTGACAAACCCTAGATCAGCCATCCCCGGAACCAGGATGGAAACCTCAAATCAGTAAGATCTAATCTATTGCTATTTCCATTTGAGGTTCTCATTTCAAAGTGATCTATCACATCAGCTTGATGATAAGCTTGGTGAAGTTGACAACTTCCAAGCATGGAAGTATATGATCTCTTAGAAGAAAATGAATTGGACACCTACATGAGTAGAGAGGTTCCAGTTCCAGAGGGAGATGAGGCTAGAAGCCTTAAACAAGGAGAACTTGGTCATGGCCAAGAAGATCATTGTTGATTCAATCACGGATCAACTTGTACCACAAGTGTCTTCCCTAAAGACACCGAATATGTTTGATTCCTTGACCAAGCTATTTGAATGAAAAAACATACATTAGAAGATGACCTTAAGAACCCAGTTGAAGAATGTGAAGATCCAGAATGTAGAAACTATACAGTCATACTTTACAAGGGTCTCTCAAATCAAAGAACAACTTGAAGCGGTAAAAGAAGAAGTGAAGAATGTAGAAGTGGTAATAGCTACCTTGAATGGTCTCCCAAGATCATGGGATCCATTCATTCGAGGAATGTGTTCCAGAAGGAAGTGATTACTTTTAGCAAACTCTAGGAACAAGAAGAAGAAGCTTGACTCATAATAAGAGAAGAGAAGATGGGAGCAACTGAAGATCAAGCTCTCACCATCCAAAGAAGATCCCTCAAGCGATGAGGAATATGAAGAACTCAAATCTTGAAGAAACTCTTATCGACCTTATCATTTGGATAAGAAATGATGCTATTATGAATATAGAAGACGATGAAGCTGAAGGCTCAAGAAGGAGTCTAACCACAAAACAAATAAAGATAAGTATTCAATTGTCATTTCATGATATTGTTTTGTTATGCATCTGTTTATATTCAGTTAATGTATTATGCATGATAGAATGTTTGCATTAATGATAGTATACTACTAATATTCATGTAATGGGTAAGTAGCTCATGGTGCTATACAACTCTCCATTTCTACTTATCTAGAATGAAACCTCTTTACTGACATATTGGATTGGTGTACAATCTCAATGTTGTCCTGGTAGAGATGGAAGGCATCTAGAAAAGTTTCTGTGAGATATGGATGAATGTTGTATTGGCTAAAGTAGTTGCATGATCATATATTTATGCACAAGAATTTGCCAGTATGAACATTCCTTATGAAATGTTTCTAACCATACAAACACATTTGACTTGTAGGAAAGATCGCATACATAATCGACTACAAGCAAAGAAGGATGAGACTTGTTCCGAAGAACAAGTGACGGCATTTCAAAATGAAAAATAATATGATGAATGCAGTGACATCATTGATGCAGAACCTTCCAAGAACAAAGGGAAGATCAGTTCAAGAAGAATGATGTCTAGGATGCAGTATCGATACGTGAAGGGAAATTCGTAATTCCATCATGCAATAGATGGAAACATCGTGGGATACAAGGCATAGACTATGAAGAGACATTTGTAGCCACTGGAAATGAAGTCACATGACATGCATAATCATGTGTGCAAATGAAAGAAGGCCTTGTACGAGCTCAGAAGACACCCATGGGATAACACATACATGAGGAGCTTGATGAAGATCTGAACCTTTGCTACAAGGTTGATAGAGGATGACAAGCTCACAAATGGGTGTGAGAAGAACTTTTGAAAAAGTTCAAGATAGAGGATCTTGGTATCCAGTGTCACTCTAGTACAGAATGTTTCAGTGCATAGAGTACGGAAGATAGAGGGAGTATGATGCTTTAGAGGGAGTGACTGCAGAATATCCTAAGGTTCGACATGGTATGGCAGGATGGACAGATCACTGATGACTCTAGGCTTTACTGATAGTAAAGTGGATTCCAACCTTTGCTTCAAGGTTGAAGGTGGAAGACCAGTGATGCTCCTATCATGTTTCGATGCACTATTTTCTAGGCATGGAGGTGTGGACAAGGGAAGCATGCAGTAGAGATCCTGAAGAGGTCCAGGATGATGGACTGCAAGGCCATGACCACACCTATGGCATTGAACATGAAGCTATTGATTGTTGCTTCATCAGAGTCGGTTGATACCATGATGTATCATTAGATGATTGGGTCCTTGATACTTTCTTTGTTGTGAACACATTGAGACATGTTCACTTGATGGTTGCAAAGCATGCAAGGGTACAGTTGAGTATGGGCTCAAGTATGATGTGAATCAAAAGATTAACCTGAAAGGTTATGTTGATTCAGATTGGGCAGGCAGTGCACTTCAGGGTGTTTCTTCAGTATGTGATCATGTGTGATCTCTTGGTTTAGCAGGAAGCAATCCTGTGTGGCACTGAGTACAGCTAAAATAGAGTATGTCGCAGCTTGTTCAGTTAGTTGTGAGGAAGTATGGCTGTGAAAGCTATTGTCTGATTTATTTGATCTCCAAATGGATGCTACTTGTATACATTGTGACAACCAGAATTGCGTGAAGTTGTCAGAGAATCCAGTGTTTCATGACAAGTCAAAACATATCGAGATCAAGTATCACTATATCAGGGATATGGTGCAGAAGGGAGCAGTGAAGCTCCAGTATGTTGCGACGGAGGAACAGATAGCTGATGTGTTGACAAAGCCATTGGCTAGGGTGAAGTTCGAGTACTTCAGGGAGAAGCTTGGTGTTCTGCAGATCGAGGTTTCCTCCAAGGGAAAGTGATGAGACCCATAGCCATTCTGACATGGTGAGAGGATTGGTTCCTTCCATGGTCAGATATAAAGGCTAAGCCATTCTGTCATGGTGAGAGGATTGGTTCCTTCCATGTCAGATGTGAGTGCTGGCCATTCTGTTGAGTAGGATAGATGTAAGGGCACCTGCCATTCTCCTGGAGAATGGAGGCACTTGGTCAGTTACCAGGAACACTCAGTCTGGGACTGAGAGAGCCATTCTGACGAGCAGGTCAGATGTAAGGGCTGAGCCATTCTATCATGGTTAAAGGATTAGGTTCCTCACATGTCAGATATGAGTGCTGGCCATTCTATCTAGTAGGATAGATGTAAGGGCAACTGCCATTATCCTGGAGAATGGAGGCACCTGGTCAGTTACCAGGTAGCTCAATCTAGAACTAGGGTCCATTCTGATATGACTGTAGGATTGGTTCTTACAGGATCAGATGTGAGTGCACGGATTTTCGAACATACTTGTTGGATTGGTTCCTCATATGTGTCGAATGTAAGTGCAGATCCTTTCTTCGATCATTGGTTGATCAGATATAAGTGCCGAGCCTTTCTTCGATCATTGGTTGATCAGATATAAGTGTTGTGCCTTTCTTCGATCATTAGTTGATCAAATGTAAGTGCAGTTCCTTTCTTCGATCATTGGTTGATCAGATGTAAGTGCATGAGCCTTTTGGCATGGAGGATTGGTTCCTCGCATGGCCGAGTGTAAGTGCTGGGCCTTTCTTCGATCACTGGTTGATCAGATGTAAGTGCTAGGCCTTTCTAAGAGGGTTGTGGGCCATGTTACCACATGGTCAGATGTGAGTGGTGGGCATTTACTTTCTGATATGATTATAGGATTAGTTCCTACATGATCAGATATAAGTGATGGGCGGGCCATTCTGACTTAAGTGTCAGATATAAGCACTAAGGAAGACCTACATGGTGGCTAGGCCTACATCTAGCATGAAAAAGGGCTGGCTCTGTAGAAATTCCTATGATGAGAAGAACCAAGAGATAGCACCTGTGATGATGATCCAACAAAGATGTTCCAGACCAGAGATGATCCAGATCGAGTGATGATCCAGATCCAGTGATGATGATCTAGATCCAATGATGATCCAGATCCGATGATGAAGATGAATTGAAGATGAAGATTACTTGAAGATGAAGATGACTTGAAGATGCAAATGATGAGATGATCCAGAGAAGAAGACTAATGATGAAAATTGTGTCGAGAGAATACCTTCCTAGTTAAGAGGGGGTGTTGATGTAATTGTAACTTTGGAATGTATTCATCCGTATATCTTATGTATTGTACCCCAATGTTTATTTCAGGATGTTTCTGTAATGTATTTGAGTCATGTCATACCTCGATGTTTATTCCAGGAAGTTTCTATAATATAAAAGTCATGTCAAGTCATTATGGGTAACCCTCCTATTGGTCAAGGGTTAAAGTCCCCACAGTTGTGGGGCCCTAGGGTTATTAGACTATCCTAGAAATGTCGACCCTAGGTGAGTCATTGTAAGTCAGGGCAATAGTCCCCACCATTGTGGTAAGGATAAACCTCCTTGTTGGTCGGAGGACGCAAAGTCCCCACAAGTTGTGGGGCACTAGAGTTATTAGACACTTTTAGAGATGTCGGCTCTAGTAAGTAATTGTTAAGTGAGGCCGACATGTTGGAGTGGGTTTCAAGTGAATGAAAGAATATAAATAGAGAGTGAGCCTCTCTATTTATCACACACACACTCACTTATTAGGGCGCGTGAGTGAGAGGAGAAGTTGCTGGGACAAGAGAGAGACTACTGCTGTTGGGAGATCATCTTTATGTTTTCGGTTTTTCTTTTGGTGCTGATTCTATCTCTGAGGAAGTTGCGGGGTTTTCTCCTTTATGGTTTCCCCGAGAAAAATTCTTTGTCTCTTGTCTCTTGTGTTTATTATTGTGCATGTTATTCTCTCAGTTAAATATCCTAATATCATAATGCTAGCTTGAATGATAAAAATCTAACATACTAAAGCAGAGTTAAAAATGGAGCTATGTGTTCTATTGTATACTTTTTCCTTGAGGGTCTTAGAATTATATTCACGTTTATAAAGCAGTACATTGAGTATTAGACATAGCAATAGCAGTAAATTCATGCTTCAGTGAAAGTGTTTCCATGTTAAATTATGAGCCCTATGCTCATCAGTAGAATTTGTAAGTAACTTGGCATATAACATTAGAAAGAAAACTTAAGTAGAACTCATGCTGGTAAAAGACACTAGTATGTTAAGGATATTGGTCTTTACGACTAACTTAAAATACTGTCATAGATCCAAAAACAACAAAGCAAGTTACTTTACCTCATCGTAGCCTTGCTTTCGATTAATCAATTTATGCTCTTGCATTTTCATTATGCTAAAGAAGCAATTCTTGACTTAACGCAAAAATAAACTCCTACTTGTTCAAAAGTTTACCTGCTGAACCTATAAGAACCAGAAATATAGCTGAGTTAGCAATTGCTAAGTAAGCCCCAGTTTAGAACATAGCTTCTCACCTACTTGACAAAAGCAAATCATCAGTACAGCTAGAAGCAACTGAATGCAGGTCATTTTTATAACTTATCAAAATTAAAGTGGTATTAGTTTTTATGTGTTTGATGTCACATACCCCAATTTTGTAAAATTATGTAATTTGTTTTATTTTATTTCTGAGACATTATGTTAAACTTAATCTTAAGTAGGGATTGATGACTCAGCAGAGTTAACAGTTATGGAGTGTAATTCAGAATATTTTATTAATAATAAATAAATTATGGAGACAACAGCATGGGAGAGCTGTTAAAAGAGGTTACTGGTCAAACTGGTGGATGGAACTAGGTGGAAAGGCAAAAGACAAGTGGCAGCATCCTCAAACACTTCCTAAGTTGCAGGTGGCAACTTCCCTATATTTGGGGTCATGATTCCCCAAGAAAGTGGAATCTGAGCAGGTGGCTCATTAAATGACAGTTAACCCAACTAAGACCTATGCAATCTTTAAAAGTACTCAATGAAGAGAGCTCAGGCTGCTCAGATTTTATTCCAGAGAGAATTCATTCAGGTGAATGTTATTAAGGAATTTCATTAAGCAAAGAGGGAAAGACAGAAGGAAGTGTTTTGAGTGGATTGCTGCAGTAACTTGATTCTTATTACAGCTATTTGGGCTGAGAGAACTGACTGATAGTTCTGAGTTAATACTGAGTTGAAGACTAGTATCTGATTTGCTGCACCTAGTTCCAGCCAGGGAGACCAGAGCAGGATTGGGGATCCTGAGAAGTCGCTGTCTGAGCGCTCTCTAGGAGTTGGTAGGGAGGAACGGCCTCCCATTGCTGTTGTTGTCCACAGCTTAAACAGGTTCTGTCATTCATTTCTTTATGTTTTCTGAGTATGAATGGACGAATGATATGGTTATTTACATGTCTGAGTAATTAGTTAGTTCAGTAAATTTAGTATCTCAGGATACCGGTAGTTAAACCTGTTAGTATTCACTGTGTTTTTCCACATCTGGTATTACCAGACCGTACTCTAGCACAGTGTCTTAGTGTTGAGAAGTAGTATTCTTCCGAACTGAGTTCCCTACTTTACTTGCAGATATTACAAATGTCTTTCTGTTTAATTCATTAGCTATCTTTCTGCAGCTTTAAAACTATTCTAGTACTGTAACTTTGTTTTCTGGAAGTACTAGCAGTAAAAATGAAAAGATAGTCCAAGTATCTTTGCAGTTTAAATTATGGTTGTTCTTCTATATTAAAAGGAATTCAGTTTTATAGATTTAAAATGAAAACATTACTGACAGAAGGATATAAGCATGTATCTATTACTTAACTAATTGATGTTACAAGTTAAATTCTATTAGTAACAGTCTGCATTATAGCAGAGAATGCAATTACCCAAAATTTCTGTATACTCATTTATTCAGCTAGGTTAAGTATATTTTTCATAACTATTTTTCTATTTGTAAAATCTGGTAAATGAATGCTACTTTATATGCAGGTATTATATAGATACGTATATAAAATTATACTTTATTATTGAATAGGTATTATAAAGAAATAATCAAATTTTATAAATAAATAAAGAAACCAGACCAAATAATGGGTAAAGTAATATTAAAACAACATTTATAGTAACTTCAAGAAGAAATAGTATTGTATTATAGTACCTATAATATAGCAATATGTTATATGGTATAAAGTTAACATTCAGGTAGTATATTAATATAAAAATTAAGACTTGTTTATTTATACATAGAATGTAATTAAACAAAAAGAAAAATATTTATGAACTAGTCTTTCAATGTACTTTGTAAAATAAATAAACATTATTAAAAGACATTGGTAATAATTAAAATATTACAAAAGAGTAGCATTATATTACTGAATATTAAAATATAAAAGCAATATTGTTTACAAACTGCAGAATAGGGTTAAAACCCTAGATTTATAATTATTGCAACTAAGTAATAAATAAATAAAAATGGACATTATTCACTACAGCCACATTATAAAAACAATATTATAAGCCTGTAATGAGCCTGAAGGCTATCAATATATTGTACATATCTAAAACAAGAAATGATGTATTAAATAAATCAAAGGTTTATCTGTACCGAAAGGAGAAGGTATGAGTATAGGATGCTCGACAATCGAGTTTATGTTTATAAACCTAATCAGTAACCTAACGAGACAAATGTCTCTTCATCCTAAATCTTATTAAATAAAAATAACTAATAACATTTACCGCTAGGCTATTAAATGAAACACAGTAAGCATTATTTTGTTAACATTAAGTAAATGCAAGAAAAAGGAACCAGTTTTCAAAATATGGTAGAACGGAGGGTAAAAACCCTACCCATGACAAGTAATCACATAAGAAATGAAAACTCTATTCATTTATTAACCCATAGCTGTAAATGCAAGGCTTACAGCCTGTAAAAATTTAATACAGAAAAAGAAAGGCTCACGGCCTGTAAAAAACTCATTAACACAGTAATAACACGAAGGCTTATAGCTTGTATTTTGTTTTTTATAAAAACCCTACTGTATATAAAATCGAAACCTTACATTCACGGCCGTAGCCGGAGGACTCTTTTCATAGCTAGGGTTACACCCTTAACGTAAACACTAAAACAAACAGCTCAAAAACCACGAGGACAGAATGGCCGTAATAACAACCCAACGCCATCCTTAAAGGTGCAGACAAAGATGATAAGCCATGGAAGGACCAAGGCTTACCGTAGTCTTGGAGCCGTAACCTTGAATCCAGAGAAGGCATCGAAGTGTAGCAGGTTCACCTGCGAGGAGATTTATTTGCAGCCGAGTGTTAGCATTTATTTGAAAGATAAATAATAACTTACAAAGGTTGCTGTGCAATGAAAATAACAAATTTAAGAGTTACCTTATCAGTTGGAAGCCACGATGTGAAGCCGTGACTTGTTTCAGCGAGGAGGTTGCCATTTGATGGCAGAGCGACTGATACTCTTTTTATCATTCAACCTACAGCACAAAGGAGACCCCAGATAAACCCTAACATCGCAGCCTTCTTCTTATTGTTTTTCACCGACCGGCTAACAAAAATAGCCACGTTATTTGAAAGGATAATCCACTGGAGGGTGCAAGAAAAGGGCTGGACTGTCACCAGTCGAGACAAGTAAACCTATGGCGGATCCACAAAGGCAAATCAACCCGAGGTAAACACTCTAAATAAATCACAGTGTAGTATTTGAACTCACGTGGAGAAAGAGCTGTGAAAGGAGTAGTGGCGGTCAACACATTACCAGCAAGGTTCCGAAGAAAATTGCAGAGCGGCCAAAGACCGAGGCCAAAAAGAAATGAAGAGTTAGGGTTCAGTCAACCCTATTATAGTGCCAAAGTATGGCTGTCATGCAGCCACGTAACGCCTTTAATAATTGGGATAATTTGGCTATCACTCAAAAGTCCTCGATGGGTGATTACATAACAAGCAAATCATCGTTGGAAGGTTCCAAAGGAGGTTTTATACCATAGTGCAACCTGCATAGTATTTGTCAACTGCGTACGTTAGTCCCATGTCAATATATTGCATGCTACTTATAGTTTATTCATTAGTACAATGTATATACATAGTGTATAATATATATTGTTTATTATATTTCATGCTATTCTTACTTATACGTTGGCATGTTATATGTTGTTTGTACTTAAGTCCAAGGGATATAGTTAAAGCATATATATATAGCTTATTCCCTAGCATCGTGCACTCAAGCATAAAAGGTTTGTCATGTGTTAAAAGAACTTTAAAAATAATAG
>LPNX010796441.1:126359-142038 GCA_001517045.1 Pseudotsuga menziesii | reverse complement strand
TATTCTTTTGTCTAGCATGCATAAACTTTTACTAAACAATTGTATGCAGAAATCTGAACTGTAACTTCAAAGACATGATTAGCATCGAACCATACTTCTTACCTGTATTTCTCTAAAAGAAGAAAACGGCTGCGTTAGCTCGAAAGCTAAGTAAGCCCAGCCCTTACGACAAACCACCTTAAGTCGCAAACAGAAAATTAATCAGTAGCTAAAAAGAAAAATGCTTTTCAAAGTTCAGAAGGTTTAAATAACTATTTAGTTACATTTTAAATAGCATAAACTATTCATCCAGTTAACAACTGCTTTTAATGTGATTATATGTTATTTTAAAAGTTTTAAATTTTTCAAAATTTTGGGGTTTTGACATTTGAAGTGAATCACTACATATTGTTAACTGTTTCATTTTTCGCTAACCGCTAGCAATTATTAAACTGTGACTTTAGACATTTTATATTACATTAAAAATTTTAAAGTTTTATGAGGTTTTGGGGCTATGACAGTCAAATTTCCGATCTACGAGGGGCTTCCTGAACCACAACGATTGTTGGTGCTGGAGGAAGCACTGAAGGCTACTCTAGCACGCTGGCGGGAAACTCATAAGAAGACAATTAATGGATAGGCACAGTGTCGAAGGTTGATGACAGTTTATTTCAATGATGCAAAAATATATCATACTAGGAGGTACAATGGGAATATTGACCCTAGTGGTCACTTGATGGAACGTCAGACTCTGTGGGCATCGTGACCAAAGGATGAATGGGTCAATGCCTTCGTTCACACCTTGGATGAAATGTCGAGGTCATGGTATGTATCAGCGGATTTGTGTAGAGAAATAACCACTTAGGAGGAGCTGACAGTTTGCTTTGTTCATACTTTCCATTTCACAGATACTAATCTGGATGTCCATAATGTGATTCAACTCATTCGCGATGTGGTGTTGAAGGTAGTACTAGTTTCATATCCAGTGGATCCACATGCGAATCACAACATGCAATCGATTTTTGAATGTTATAATGTGTCTGGTGGACCTGAGGACGATGATGAGCTACGAAATATCAATATTTCAGAAGCATAAGGGAGTAGGGATGTCACAGCACCAGATATAACGACTGATCCCATGAACCATCCACTGAAGATTATAAAATTAACGTTGGGATAGAGGAGAACCCAAAATTTGCAAGTGTTGGGGACTATTGGGATGAAGAGACCATGGCAAAGATCACAGATCTGCTGCATGAATTTCAAGATCTGTTTCCAACCAAATTCTTTGAAATGAAAGGGATCCTGTGTGATTTGGGAGAGATGAATATTCCATTAAAACCATATGCGAAACCGACAAGACAGAGACCATATCCCCTGAATCTGCGATACAAAGAGAGAGTCAAGGTTGAGCTCGACAAGATGTTGGATGCTGGAATCATTGAGCCACTAAAAGAATCAGAATGGATCAGTCCTATGGTGGTCCAAGATAAGAAAATAGGAGAAATTTGGATCTTTGTCGATCTAAGAAAATTGAATGATGCTTGTATGCATGATCCATTTCCAACACCATTCATAGATGAAGTACTCGAAGGATTAGGTAGACAGGAGATGTACTCTTTTACAGATGGATTTTCTGGGTATCACCAGATAAGGATTGCAAAAGAAGATCGACATAAAACAACATTTGTTACAGAATGGGGCTGCTTCCAATACACAGTGATACCTTTTGGGTTGAAAAATTCATCTGCGATCTTTTCATGGGTTGTTGTCTCTGCATTCAAAGATTTTATTCAAAAATTTATTCAAGTATACATGGATGATTGGACAGTGTATGGTTTGATTAGGGATCATCTGGAAAACCTACGATTGATGCTGGAAAGATGTCGACAATATCGGATTGCGCTGAACTCAAAGAAGTGTATTTTTTGTGCACCTTTTGGAATGTTGCTGGGGCACATTGTTTGCAAGCAAGGATTGTTAGTCGACCTTGCAAAGATAGCGCTCATTTTGAGCTTTACACTACCGACAAATGTAAATATTCTTAGGGCGATGCTAGTGCACATTCAGTCGCCAATTGACCCTTCTTGACATCATATTGAGTAGTCTATCTGACAATCCACACTACCTCGCATAGAAACTAGTACTTCTCGGGATTCTTGGTCCCGTTTCCATGGAACAAAGGTAACTTTGTGTCATCGCCCGCCATCCTGGGCCTTCTTCATACAGACGCTACTCTACTACAAGACTTTTGTTGGCATGTCAGACATGTCGACCCAGAATTCATGTGTCTTGCTGAATGCATAGTAGTGCACGGAGGTGTGTGCGTGTTGTTGTTGGGGTTTGATCTTGTCTCTATCCTAGGTGTAGCCTAGGCCTAGTCATCCTCTTCGTAGCTGCAGGGTCGCTTAATCCTGTGTGGTCTTCCTTTGCGGTCTTGCGTTTCGATTGCAGCAGGACCTTTCCCTATCCTCTGCCTCTTCTCTTCTTGAAACCTTGCTCCTCCCCTCATAAGACCTCTTTCTTCCTTATATTCCCTCACAGTCTCGTCGAAACTTTCACCCATCTACCCCTTATATTTTCATTCATCTTACCCCTTTCATTGCAGTATCCATGACATCCGCACACTAGATTTCTACTACTTAAGGTGCATCTTCAGTATGCCCTTTTCACAGACAAGCATCTTAATTGATAATTATAGAGACAAAAGAAACCTACCTCATGGTCCATTGAAAAATTCCCTTTCTACTTCGTTGTTGGACTTGTTCGTGTCGAGTACGAACTCAGTGATATATCCTTCTAGGATATTGTCCAACCAAACCTCAATAGTATGCGATGCTTTGTTGTCAGTTTCCTATAACTCCTGGATGATTTCAGAGGTCCAGGACGTTCGCTGTCCTCCTTGGAAATTGGTCTTATTGTAGGTGAACCACGCCAACCAATCATACAATATGATGGGAAATTCAAAGAAAAAGTTTTCATGAGGACCGTCGTGTATGTATCTCTCCAACCACTTATCTTTCATCAGTTCAGGGTTTTGATTTTATGACTCAGCAAATTCTCATAGTTTCTGGTCAAACCAATCTTGAATTTCTGGTCTCGTTGGATGCCACATATTCTCCTCTCAGTCATGACAAGGGATCGGTCCGATGTGAATTAGCATCTGGTTCATGGGATTGGTCAGTATATTTGATGTTGCAACATCCCTACTCCCTTCTGTTTCTTTAATATTGATATCTCGTAGCTCATCATCATCTTCAGGTCCACTAGACACATTATAACATTGCATCATCGACTGCATGTGGAAATGCACACGTGGATCTGCTGGATATGCAACTTGTAGTACCTTCAACACCACATTGCAGATGATTTGAAGTGCATTATGGACATCCGGATTGGTATTCATGAAATGAAAAGTATGAACAAAGAAAACCGTCAGCTCCTCCCAAGTGGTTATTTCTCTATGCACCTTTTAGAATGTTACTAGGTCACATTGTTTGCAAGCAAGGATTGTTAGTTGACCCTGCAAAGATAGCGCTCATTTTGAGCTTACCACCGCTTATGAATGTGAAGATGCTTAGGCCGACGCTGGGGCACACTGGATACTATCGCAAATTCATCAGAGGTTATGTTGTGATTATAACCCCTATGGAGAAGCTATTAAATAAAGATGCTACATTTATATGGAGTCAATATTGTCAATGAAGCTTTGACACACTAAAGGCCAAGATGGATTCGGCGCCAATACTTGTGTTCCCAGATTGGAACAAGGAGTTCCACATCCATGTGGATGCATCATCTCTGGTGATGCGAGTGGTGCTTGCGCAACTAGGTGAAGGAGATCTTGATCACCTAATCACTTTTGCTAGTCGCAAGTTGTCATTTACTTAGAAAAATTATACAAACATAGAGAGAGAAGGTCTAGCGATGGTATATGCGCTGCATAAATTTAGGAATGACTTTTTAGGAGGTCATTTTGAGATATTTACAGACCATTCTACTTTGAAGTACCTAATCAATAAAACTGTGTTGGGGGGGAATATATGTCGTTGGCTACTTCTCTTTTAGGAGTTTGATTTTGAGATAATTGTGAAGCCAGGTCACTTGAATGCTAGCCCTGATCATTTATCCTGGATTGAGACATGCGAAGAGCCAACAAATATTGAACATGGACTATCAGATGCGCAACATTACAGAGTTGACATAGCAATTGATTATTATGATCAAATCATTCAATTCTTGATGACGGGAGTCGCACCAGAGGAGTTTTCAACAAGTCAGAAGAAGCAGCTGTGGTTAAGGCTTCATATTTCCAGTTGATTGCTGAATATCTTTATAAACTATTCCTGGACAATATTTTACGGAAATGTGTTCTACCGCATGAGCAAGGAGAGATTTTAGAGGAGGCTCATGTGGAAGTTGCTGGTGGACACTATGGAGGACAAGCTACTACGAGAAAGGTGCTTCACATAGGGATCTGGTGGCCCACTTTACATAATGATGCAACACATTATGCGCGGTGCTGGGATATTTGTCAATGCACTGGAAAACCATAATGACGGGATGAGATGCTGCTAGTCTCGCAAGTAACTTTGCAGCCTTTTGATAAATGGGCTATGGATTTTGTGGGTCCAATCAACCCACCTGGGAAGAGAACTGGTGCATAGTACATAAACAAAGCAACAAATTACTTGACGAGGTGGGCAGAGGCCGCACCAATCGTGGATTGCACTGTTGCGATAGTAGCCAAATTCTTGTTTGACAACATTGTGATGCAGTTTGGATGTCCAAGGATATTGATGAGCGACCAGGGCAGTCACTTCATCAACCATACAGTAAGCACACTGACAAAGGAGTTGTAAATACAACATAAGAAAAGTACCCCATATCATCCACAAGAGAATGGAAAAGTAGAATCTTTCAACAAGATACTAGAGCATGCACTTACCAAGGTATGTAATGATAACCATGATGACTGGGACTTGAAGATGCCAACAGTGTTGTGGGAATATCGCACCACTTGCAAGAGGTTGACGGGGGAGACACCATTCAAATTGGTATATGGGTAAGAGGTAGTCATGCCTATGGAGTACATTGTTCCCAAACTATGTATTACAGCATCGATGAGCATGTATGATGAAGCAGCGCTATAGGAGCGTATGGCGCAGTTGATACAACTTGAAAAGGACCACTTTATAGCAGGTTTCCATCAACGCATCAAGAAGGATTGACATAAGGCTTGGAATGATCACCACATAAAGAAAAAATAGTTTCAACAAGGAGATTTGGTACTGCTGTACGACAGTAAGTTCATGAAGCATCTAGGTAAGTTACAGAGGCATTGGTTAGGTCCATATCTTGTTAATTCCATTACCTCAGGAGGTGCAGTTCAGCTGGAACAACTAGATGGTGCAAAAATACCAAATCTAGTGAATGGTAGGAGGTTGAGGTCCTATAGGATGGTCCCAGAACCGTGCGGTGCTTAAGGCACCGTGCAATGAAAAAAAAAGTAGATAAGACGATGAAGGAATGGAAGGCACACTAAGAGGAGGTGGATGCACAGGAATAGGAGTTAATAGCACAATTAGAGGGCATGCTGTGGTAGCCATAGGGCTATGAGAAGAAGTAACACTAGTAATAAATGAAGACAATTAAAGTAGTTAAATGACGACACTTGTATAAGTGACATGTAATGATGGCGGATCCAACTATTGGGTTGGCAGCAAATGCGGGTAATTAATGAATGATTTGGTCATGATGATCGAATTGATGATATAATTATGGGTATGAGTTGATTAGCTGATATAAGAGGATGCTTGATGTGGTAGGAAGACACCATTGTGCACAGTTGAATTACATTGAGGTGCAGATCTACTGAGTTGTCGAGCAAGCTCTTGAGAAAAGCTGAAGAAAGTCAATAAGTCCAGAGACGGTGTGAGCTTATTAAGTTGTGAGAGGAATGGGTATGAAATGCAGAGTAACCCACACACCTTTGACATTTCAAGTGAGTAATATTCACCGCTTAGACCAGCTGCAATCAATGTAGAAGTCACCAACATGCAAGTTGGCTCGTCGAAGAGGAAGGCGCAGAAGCCTATTTCTCCAGCATCACATAAGCGAAGGACCAGAATGGCCAAAAGGGTGCACATAGAAGACATAACACAGATAGGGCCGTCGAGCCTTGAAGTTATGGAATCTGCTACTAGAGAAGGGGTGTCCATTAAGGAATTCCCTTGCTACATCCCTCCTAGTCGGCCGGGTTGTTGTCGCTTCATTCAAATATTTTATTTAGAAATTTCTTCAAGTATACATGGATGATTGAACAATGTATGTTCTGATTAGTGATCATCTGGAAAACCTATGATTGATGCTGGAAAGATGTCGACAGCATCAGATTGCGCTGAACTCAAAGAAGTGTATTTTCTGCGCACCTTTTGGAATGTTGCTGGGTCACATTGTTTGCAAGAAAGGATTGTTAGTCGAACCTACAAAGATAATGCTCATTTTGATCTTGCCACCACCGACAAATGTGAATATGCTTAGGGCGACTCTGGGGCACATTGGATACTATCACAAATTCATCAGAGGTTATGCTACGATTACAACCCCTATGGGGAAGTTATTAAAGAAAGATGCAACATTTTTATAGAGTCAAGAGTGTCAAGGAAGCTTTGACACACTGAAGGCCAAGATGGATTTGGCGCCAATACTTGTGTTCCCAGACTGGAACAAGGAGTTCCATGTCCATGTGGATGCATCATCTATTGCACTGGGAGTGGTGCTTGCGCAACCAGGTAAAGGAGATATTGATCACCCGATTGATTTTACTAGTCGCAAGTTGTCATTTGTTGAGAAAAATTATACGACCATAGAGAGAGAGGGTCTGGTGATGGTATATGCACTATAGAAATTTAGGCATTACCTTCTGGGAAATATTTTCAAGATGTTTACAGACCATTCTGCTTTGAAGTATCTAGTCAATAATCCTGTGTTGGGGGGGAAGATATGCCACTGGCTGCTTCTCTTTTGGGAATTTGATTTTGAGATAATTGTGAAACCGGGTCTCTTGAATGCTAGCCTCGATCATTTATCTCAGATTGAGACAGGCGAAGAGCCAACAAATGTTGAAGAGGGACTGCCAGATCCATAGTCGTTCAGAGGCAGCATAGCCAATGATTATTATGATCAAATAATTCAGTTCTTGACAATGGAAGTCACACCAGAGGAGTTTTCAACGAGTTAGAAGAAGCATTTGGTGGTTAAGGCTTTAGATTTCTAGTTGATTGCTGGCCAACTCTATAAACTAGGCCCATACAAGATTTTGTGGTGATGTGTCCTTCCACATGTGCAAGGAGATATTTTAGAGGAGGTCCATGCGAGAGTTGCTGGTGGACACTATAGAGGAAGAGATACTGTGAGAAAGGTGCTTCACATAGGGCTCTGGTTTCCCACTTTACATAATGACGTGACAGATTATGCACGGAGCTGTGATATCTTTCAACGCACTAGAAAACCATCACAATGGGATGAGATGCTGCTATTTCTGCAAGTAACTTTGAAGCCTTTTCATAAATGGTGTGTGGATTTTGTGGCTCCAATCAACCCACCTGGGAAGAGAACTAGAACACAGTACATAATCACAACGATAAACTAGTTGACAAGGTGGGCAAAGGATGCACCAGTCGTGGATTGCACCACTGCGGTAGTAGCCAGATTCCTATTTGACAACATTCTGATGCAATATGGATGTCCAAGGATACCGATGAGTGACCATTTCAGTCACTTCATCAATCATACAGTAAGAATGCTGACAGATGAGTTGAAAATACAACATAAGAAAAGTACCTGATATCATCCACATGCGAATGGAATAGTAGAAGCTTTCGATAAAATACTAGAGCATGCGCTTACCAAGGTATGTAATGCTAACCATGATGGTTGGGACTTGAAGATTCCTGCAGTGTTGTGGGCATACTGCACCACTTGCAAGAGGTTGAAAGGGCAGACACCATTCAAATTGGTACACAGGAAAGAGGCAGTCATGCATGTGGAGTACATTGTTCCTAGTCTGCGCATTGCAGCAACGTCGGGCATGGATTATGAAGCAACGCTAGAGGAGCATATGGCACAATTGATACAACTTTAAGAGGAACTCTTTATAGCAGGTTTCCATCAACATGTCGAGAATGATCGACAGAAGGCTTGGCATGATCGCCACTTAAAGAACAAACAATTTCAGCAAGGACATTTGGTACCGCTGTATGACAGTAAGTTCATGAAGCATCCAAGTAAGTTACAGATGCATTGGTTAGGTCCCCATATCTTGTTAATTCCATTACCTCAGGAGATGAAGTTCAGCTATAGCAACTAGATGGTGCGATACTACCAAATCTAGTGAATGGTAGCAGGTTGAAGCCCTATAGGATGGGCTTGGAACTGCGCGGTGCTTAAGGTACTATGCAATGAAAAAAAAGGTAGATAGGATGATGAAGGAATGTAAGGCAAACAAGAGGAGGTGGATGCATAGGAATAGGAGTTAATAGCACAATTAGGAGGCCATGCTACGGTAGCCACAGGGATGCGACAACAACTCACATCAGTCATAAATGAAGACAGTTAAATTAGTTAAACGAAGACACTTGTAGAAGTGACATGTAATGATGGCGGATCCAACTATTGGGTTGGCAGAATCGAAAGCAGATTCGAGTAATTAATTAATGATTTGGTCATGATGATCGAATTGATGTTATAATGATCGAGTACGCGTTTATTTTCCGCTATACTGAGAGGATGCTTGATGCAGTTGGAAGACACCATTGTGCAGAGTTGAATTACGTTGAGGTGCATGGCTACCAAGTTGTCGAGAAATATCTTGAGAAAATATGAAGAAAGTCAATAAGTCCAGAGAGGGTGTGAGCTTATTAAGTTATGAGAGGAATTGGTGCAGAATGCATGGTAACCCAGACACCGTTGAGATTTCGAGTGAACAAGATTCACCGCTTAGACCAATAGTAATGGAGGAAGAAGTTGCCAGCATGTAAGTTGGCTCGTTGAAGAGGAAGGTGCATAAGCCTATTTTTCTAGAATCACATAATAGACGGACCAGAACATTCACAAGGACACATAAAGAAGACACAACACAAACGGGGCCGTCGAGCCCTGAAGTTATGGAATCTGCTGCTAGAGTAGGGGTGTCTATCAAAGACATCCCTAGCTACATCCCTCCTAGTTGACCTAGTGCGCAGGAGAGGAAGCCCAAGGGATGGTATGCATTTATGACATTGTGTTTGCATTGATGCAGCTGAGTTACGAAAACCATGAACTTCTTGCATTAGAGGATGTCATGAAGGATCCATATCGACCAATAGTATCAGTAGAAGGTGCCCCGATAGAGTCCATTCCGCAAGACTAGACAAAACTAGATTGCTTGGGTTGATCAATATGTCGCACTTTGGGCATCCAAATGAGGTAAATGAATATGTGAATTTTTTTTTGGCGTGTTTCCATGGTGGGTACTTATGGTTAGATGAGTCGGTTGAAGTCACGGTGGAGTTGATTTCAGCAATAACGGGGCTACCTAAGTATCGAACAGACCCCTCATAGTATATCCGAGGCAAAGATAATGACAAGAAGTTGGCAATGACTCTGAAGAAGTGCTATGCTATAGAGTGCAACAAAAGGGCATACCCTATTTATAGCATTAATGATTGTGCGGTCTATATTGGTGCCAGGATTTTGGCTAGTAAAGTTGTAAGGATGAACTGACCGATTCAATGTAATTTTAGGGTGATTGCATGTGCTGAGTTGTGTGCGTAAGGCACACAAATGAATTGGTCCCTTTTTATGATCAATCAGTTAGCAGAGGATGCAACAGCCACATAGGCAGGTGCCCGATCATTCACATACAGTTGGCTCCTCATTCTGATTGCGCTAGTAGATTGGATGGAACTAGATGATTACCAGGGGATGGATGTCAAAGTAGTAGAGGTGTGCAAGGGTGCCAGATATCATAAGTTATGGTGGGTTAAGGAAGCAGAGAGAATGTTATATTGCTCGATCCAATTTTAGATCTTCTGGGAAGCACTGCAGGCGACAGTGGTAAATTTCCAAGACTGATGGAGGAAGTCATGACAAAGTATAGGTGGATTGTGCATTTTTCAATTGGACCCCACACTGTTTATGTTCATGCGTGGTGAGACCCTGCCAATAAATGGGTACCAGTGAGTTACAAGGTGTCCGATGTAGAGTTGGAGGTAGTGATTAATGGTTGGCCTGCGGAGTGGTGAGAATCAATCAGTATTGCAGAAGTTTCAACAGAAAAACTGGTGGATGCACTTGAGGATCCCCTGCACAAAGATGACCAACAATATGCTGATGAATCATCGACAGAGACACATATAGACCCAGAAGCACAGCACATAATTCAGGAAATAAGAAAAAATAGGCGCATGGATCAGGCTATGAACATCAACACCGTGTCAGCAATGGAAGCACAACTGACTTGTCAAGGTTGTTAATGATGCAACTGACGTCGCCCTAAAGGAAATGAATAAATTACCATAGGAAGGATTCGACGAGGTAAGAACTAAATTAGATTCTGTTTATAATGTCATTTTGAAGAGAGTACCAGAGAGCACAACTGCATAGGAGTATGTGTCAATCAACACCGAGCCACAGACCAATAATGTTCAAATTCCCTCGACTGTGATTGACGTTGGACATGAGGACTTGAATACCTCCCTGCAGTAGTTGCAGAATGTTGCCTTAGATATCAACAGGTTGTTTGCCCAGAATTTGGTATCCATGCAGTAGGTTTCCAACCAGAAGTTGGCCGATAGGCAGAAGGATATCAACGATTAGTACCTATGGTCGTATGAGAAAGAATAAGAAATGCAAAGAGATGTAGAAGAGTTGTGTCGTTCCAAGGAAAAGTTGACAAAAGACAAGGCACATGAGATAGAAGTACTGAAAAGAGCGCACGAGGAATTGAGGATGAAAACTACAGAGGAGATCAAGGAGTTGAACAATAACCAAGTTGAATTGAAAGTGGAAGTAGCAGATGACTATCAGCATGTCTTGGAGAGCACCGCAGAGCTAGATGCGGTAGCAAGAGCGAAGAAACTCAGAGCTATTCTTGAGCAGCGATAGAGTGAAACTAGAATTTTGGACCCATTGATACACCCCTCCATGCCACCAAAATAGTTAGGTGCAAGGAAGGACGAGATCAAAGAGTTGACAACATAGCTCGATGAGTTAGAGCAGGATGCCAAAAAAGTAACAGATGGCACTACGCAACTCTGGGGAAACATAGTGCAGGATGAACAACTAGAGTGACTTACTGCATAGTTTCAAGAAGCGGATAGGAAATTGGTGACCCTAAATATGTCGCTCAAATCAATGCCATTTATGATGCAGATCACCAAGGAATCGGAACTAAAGGAGATGCAACAAAGAGTCGTAAGCGCAAGAGAAAGGAAGCAACAACGCAGTGCACAGTTAGACGAGTTCTAGGAGATTGGAGTGTAGTTATCGGTGAAAGTGGTATCTATACTCCAATTTGCACAAGAAGGAAAGAAAAACATTGTTGCGAAGATGGTTGAGCACCATGTAAACCATGATCTAAAGGTGAGCCAGGAAATTATTGAATGAGTCAAAGAGTAGGTCAAAGCAATAACTCAGGAGTTTGCAGATTTGAAAGCCAAGATTGCCAAGTCTACCATGTCCAGTTAAGCATGGCTCGAGGGCAAGCCAAAATATTGTGTTGGGGGATTGTTGGCGGGGATTTTGGACACATTAGTTGCACAAAATTGCAGATACTACACAAGCTCAAAAGACACCGCACAAGAGGAAGGCTGACGCGTAAGCGGAGAATAGAATATTTTGTATATTTTGTGTCACCTTTTTGTACTTTGGACCATATTTTATGGATATTGGTCATTATTTTGTAGATTCAGTTAATAATTGGTTAAGATTTAGTTAGAAGTGGAACTTGAATGTAAAGGCAAAATCCTATAAATAGAACTAGAATTGTAAATGTAGACACACTATGGAGATTGATACTGAGACTGAGATGGAGATAGATATGAGCAACTAAGTGAACTTGATGAATTGTGGATTGTTTTGAATCTATGGATTGTTGCGCAAAAGTAATATGACAAGACAAGAGTTTATTTGAATTGGTGTTTCTTTTATCTTTCTCTGTCTTACTATTTCTGCAATCCAACGATGAACGATTATTGATGTGGGACATGGATCTATAATGTTATGTTTTTTGCTTCTAAATGATGTTATTTTTCTAGATTAGTTTGTGCATAAGTATGCTATTGTGGTTATGAATGAATGATGCAACTGGTTATGAGCAATGGTGAATGGTACTGTTAATGGTTGAGTACATGTTCACATATGTTAGATAAGTTGATGAATTGTTGATACACATAGTCCTCCTCTATTATGCGGAAACTTGGTTTCGACAACTCTCCCTCGAACATCTCGCGTGAGAATTCATCCACTTCGTGGGTGTTGTCGGGAAGGATAAAACCTATCTGGGATGATGCTCAAGGATATTGTGGTGATTTGAGCGTCGAAAGAGTGGGAACCCTTGTCGATTGGTTTTTCTAGATGGATTTGTGCAAACAAATGGTTCCATTGCCGGGACCTTGTTGCGACTGAGAGGAGGATATGTGGCATCCAATGAGACCAGAGATTCAAGATTGGTTTGACCAGAAACTATGAGAATTTGTTGAGACAAAAAATTAGAACCCTAGACTGACGACGAATAAGTGGTTGGCGATATACATACATGATGGTCCTCATGAATACTTTTTCTCTGAATTTCCCATCATATTGTATGAGTGGTTGGCGCGGTTTACCTATAATAAGACCGATTTCCAAGGAGGAGAGTCAACATCTTGAACCCCTGATCTGATCCAGGAGTTGCAGGAAACTAACAATAAAGCATCGCATGCTGTTGAGGTTTGGATGAATAGTATCCTAGAAGGATATATCACTGAGTTCGCAGTCGACACTACCAAGTCCTACAACAAAGAATAAAGGGAATTTTTCAACGGACCACAAGGTAGGTTCTTGTTGTCTCTCTAATTATCAATTAAGATGCTTGCTTGTGAAAAGGGAATATTGAAGATGCACCTCGAGTAATAGAACTCTGGTGTGCAGAGGTTGTGGAGGTAAGGTGAATGGAAAAATAAGGGGTATATGGGTGCAAGTTTCGATGAGACTATGAAGGAAGCCGAGGAAGAAAATGGCCTTACGAGAGCAGGAGCAAGGTTTTGACAAGAGAAGAGGTACTAGAGGGTAGGGGAAGGTCCTCCTGCGATTAAAACGCAAGACCGTGAAGGAAGACCACATGGGACAAAGAAACCCTACAACAACAAAGAGGACAACCAGGCCCAGGCTACGCCCAGGATAGAGACAAGATTAAACCCCAATGGCAACATGCCCATGCCTCCGCGCACTACTTCGCATTTAGGAAGACACGATTTCTACGTCGACCTGTCCGATGTGAAACAACAGTCTAGTAGTAGAGTAGTGTTTGTAGGAAGAAGGCCCAGGATAGTGGGAAACGACACAAAGTTACCTTTGTTTCATGGAAATGAGACCGAAGATTCCTAGTAGTACTAGTTTCTATGCGAGGCAGTGTGGACTATCAGATAGACTACTAACGATGATTTCAAGAAGGGTCAATTGGCGACCACTCTTTGGGGTCGTGCACTGGATTGGTACATGAAATTTATACAAGTTCCTATGGGGACCCCTGCAAAAACATTGGATGAAGTCAGGAAAGGATTAATTAAAGAATTTAGAAAGACCAAATCTGAAGTGCAATATATTACCAAGTTAAAGGAATTTAAGCAATTTCCTAATGAAAGTGTTTGGGAATTCGACCAAAGATTTAAGAGACGGATGGAAAGAGTCAATTTTGATATGAGTGATGTTCAACACAAAGAATTGTTTATTGTAGCATCGTGTTGTAATCCTACAGATCACATAAGGTTACCAATAATACATACAAAAATATACACAGATGCAAGAGACAAGAACTGATATCATGAACAGATTATATTATTCTCAATAGATCATACAAAGACAAGAACTGAACTGTGTTCTTGTGTGGCTCAACAGCCTAATATACAGGTTACAAATAGTTACAATCATAACTACCTGTCGGTTCACCGAACCGACACGACTATTAGTTAACAGACTAACTACCGTGTTTACTCAGCCGACCGACGTAGTCGGTCTCTCGACTTAGTCGGCTGATCGACTAAGTCGGTCTTCGTTCAAGTCGACTTATGTCGACTTGCTCCTTCTACATCTCCCCCACAAACAAAACATTTCTTCGTCCCGAAGAAAGAGGGAGGTAAAACAAAATAGACTAGAAGTACAAGAATTAGATTTGCAAAAAGGAGACTGCTACTGAGGCGGGCTGTGCAAGCGAATAGTTGGTCTTCTCTGTACACAGACTTCGACTATTGCTGGTGCTGTGATGGCAAGCTGATGTTGAAAGTCCGTCCATGTCTGCAAGGCTTTCTGAATGTCGATAGTCAGAGTAGTGAGATTTGAGAGTATCGACATTTTCTCGGCCATTGCCATTTCTGCAATATTTTCCATGTTGGGGCCCAGCAGCTGATTGTGTTCTTCCGCAGTCTCAAGGAGTCTCCTCATCTGCGGACAGATGTTGTCGACTTTCTCCAAGTTGGGAAGGGCGTGCTGAACCCACTGGTGTGCCTCACGTTCCAACTGCTGCAGCTTAGTGTTTTCCATCGCTATTTGATCCTCAATTGTCTGCCTCAGTTCTGTCTCAGTCGACTTTCTCCTTTCCAAGGCCTGAATGCCTTGTCTGGTCTGCCTCGTCTGATTATAGACCTGCCCATAATGAGTAGGCCATTCTCAGAGTACTTCCTCAGTTACAATGGATTCCTTCATGTGGTCTTGTAGAAGTTTGTGAGCCTCCGAGAATGCTGTGTGTTGAGTCAGGAGCAGTCGGACAGTTTCTTCTTTTTGCCCGGCCTTAGTCTTGTGGAGGTGGGTCTGGATGGTCGACACCAAACCTTCAAACAGCTGGTATGCTCTGTCCAGCGGTCGGTCGGTAGCAGCTTCGACAGGTCCTGGGGTAACAGTCTGTACAAGAGACCTGCACTTGTCGAGGAACTCGACTTCTTCTATCTCCTTATCCTTGAGCTGTGTCCTTAGTCGGGTCGTCCTCCTCTTCGAATATTTTGCTAGGGTGTTCAGTAGCTGGCCAACCTCTGAGTCGATCAACGAGCTTACATCCCGTAAGCTGATCCTTAGCTGATCGGGTCTAGGAAGAGGTTCTGTTGGTTCCTTTGCTTGCTCTGTTGGTTTGTTGGGAGGACCTGCAGAAGTGGAAGGTGGATCAGAGGCCGAAGGGGTGTGTGTCGGAGGGGTTGGTTCAGTGGTCGGGTGTTTTTCGGTTTGGGGAGGTGGTATGTCCACCTCCGGCTGTGGTGATGATGGTGGTCTCGGCTGTGAATCAGGCAGTGGTGGAGGTGGTGGAGATGATGGTGGTGGGGGTGTTGGGAGTGGGGAGGAAGGGTTTCCTGATCCTGGTGGTGATGGAGAATGGTGTTGGGGACTTTGGTCGGAAGATATAACGTCTTCTTCCGGTGGGACTTGGTAGTCAGTGAAGGTCTGTTCAATGCCTGATACCTCGCCACCTTTA